>BQNB010091717.1:0-14718 GCA_026074375.1 Tanacetum coccineum
TTCCTTCAATAGGTTCTCATCTGGGTGCCATTTCTTCAGGATAAGCAGGTTATTCCGGATAAACCATGGACCATTCTCAAGCATAGCATCTAATCCATCCATGGAACTAAATTAAAAGGAGAATAATCCGGTAGACGAGCTGAACATTGAGCGAACAAGCCCATATTTACCCCAAGTATTCCTAACATAGTTAGCAACAACAGGGTATGCCACCTTCTTCCCCAAGAAAAAACCATAAGCTGTATTAGCAAATCGTTCACTAATAGCACGAATAGAATCTACCAAAACAACCACATCAATCCCATTACCCCCGGGTGTATACAAAGTATAACATTTACCTTTTTCCCACTTGGTTTACCAGTAGCATTAGCATAAGAGGGCTTAGCGGGAGCATTACCAGCTGGAGCATTTGCTTCCTGTGTATTCACCACAGGACAGTCCATAGCAACAGTCTCCTCAACCACTAATGGTGATACAACCTTCATAGCAGCATCAACACTATCTTTGACTACCTCTAGATTCAAACCATTCGTATCCTTCTCCTTTACACCTCTCCCCCTCCCACTCCCTTTTTGGCTTAGAAAACCACGTTCCATATCCTACACATACGCCACCAAACAAAACCAACACAGAATAACCAACAACAATTCACAGACCAGAAGAAAAGGCCAATCTTTAATAAACGAGAACCCAGATGGATCTAAGGTTTGAGTTAAGACCAAGAATCAAATCGAAAGCACACCACAACCAATACAATGGAAACCCTAGATTATGGTTTCACAAGCACGAAAAAAATAACAACGTGAAAGATCACAGCAAACCGACAAACATAATAAGGCTCGCCAAAGAATAAGAAAATGAATCAATAGTAGCAAACCCTAAAAGATAGTGACCAAAACCCTAACTATGAATATAAGAACCCTAACAACCAATAGTCGCAATCAAGACCTACACCAAAAGCAGAAAAGATTAAGGATAAGCAAACAAATCAGAAGATTAGTTTGCAGATTCAATAACTAAACTGATTTAATAGTAGGGTTGGAAAAAGACGATTGATTTTTAAGAGGGAATTAAGTCGCCAGCGAATTCGTAGCTTTAGGGTTTCGGTGGGGGTCAATTAAACATCTTACTGTACTCATCTTAACAACAGGACTAAAGGTCTCTTCATAATCAATTCCCTCTCTTTGATTAAACCCCTTAGCTACTAATCTAGCTTTATATCTTTCTATCTCTTCAGAAGACATATATTTTATTCTATAAACCCACTTACTTCCAATTGCTTTCCTTCCAATTGAAAGATCAACTAATTCCCAAGTACCATTTTCATAAAATGCTTGCATCTCATTATTCATAGCATTGATCCAGTTAATATCCTTAGAGGCTTCTTCAAAGGAAGAAGGTTCATAGGATTTGTTCAGATTAGACACAAACACAAAATTCTCAAAGCTAAGCACATAATGATTAACAAACCTTCTTAAACTATACTTAACAGTATTATTTAACACATAATCGTTTATCTTAGCAGGAAACTTAGAAACCCTAGAAGACCTTCTCAGACTAACTTCCTCCTTTTGATTTTCAAAAACATTTTGGAATGTAGGGACCTCATTATTTTTAGCAACATTGCCCTCAGATTGAGTTTTTTCATCTACAAGAGTTGCAGTCTATGGTTCATCATGTCTAGGCTGAAAAATGATAACATCATGACCTGGTTGATGCACCCTTGCATCAGACCCAAACTCATTATCAACAACAGACTCTGGTTGATGCAGACTATCTTCTCTACTTAAAGGTGTACCTTCCTCATCATCATTGGGACTTTCATTAGAAGTTTTAGATGAAGACTCAGACTCAAAATTATCAAAAAAATAGTTATGTAACACCATGAACATAATTTAAATCACAAACAGTTTCATTATTCATTTTATAAGGAAAAACAGTCTCATAAAACTTCACATCTCTGGAATAAAAAAAATTTCTATTTTCAAGACTCAAAAGTTTGTAAGCCTTTTTTCCATTAGCATAACCAATTAAAACACACTTTTTAGACATACTAGAAAACTTATCAGACCCCTTAACAATTGCAGCATAACACAAACACCCAAAACTCCTTAAATGAGAAAGGTTTGGATCCCTACCATAAACTAAGAAAAAAGGAGATTTGCCTTTCAAAACAGAGGAAGGAAGCCTGTTAATCAAATACACAGCAGTTAAAACACAACCAGACCAAAAACTAAGAGGAATCCCTCCCTGAAACATAAGACTTCTTGCAACATTCAGAAGATGTCTATGTTTCCTTTATGCTATCCCATTCTGCTGTGGTGTATATGCACAAGTAGTTTGATGTAAAATTCCCATTGTATTTAAGAAATCACTCATTTTATGATTTGTAAATTCAGTATCATTATCTGACCTTATGACCCTAATCTTTTTATTAAACTGAGTTAACACAATGTTATAGAAACCGACAAACATTTGAAACACTTCATCTTTAGTCTTTAACATATACACCCAAATAGATATACTATAATCATCAACTATAGTAAAAAAAAATACCTAAATCCCTCCCTGCTAACCACCTTATAAGGCCCCCATACATCAAGATGAATTAACTGACCAAAAAATGTAGATTTGTGTTCACTTAAAGGAAAAGATTCCATGCTTTGTTTGGCTTTATGACAAATATCACAAGGCAAATCATTTTTAATATGATTCAAATTTAAGGTCCCTTTTAGCAAATTTAAAACCTGGTTAGCAGGATGGCCTAATCTATTATGCCAAACATCTTTGGACACATAACAAGAAAAATACTCACTATTAATAGCAGTAGCAGACACATTAAACTTTTCATCAAACAAATACAATGCAGCAAATTCGCTACCAGTCCCCAGAACTTTCCCCTTTCTCAAATCCTGAATATAGCAGTTTGACTCATCAAAACATACACTTAGCTTACTATCTTTAATCAACTTGTTCATAAATAATAGACTTACAGTATACTCAGGAACAACCAACACATCAAACAAAATGACATCATTATTAAGTTTTAAATTTCCAACATGTGTAATTTTAGCAAGAGTCCCATTAGGATGACCTAATGTAAGTTTTAAACCAGAAACATCAACAAAGAGTGTAAGGACCTTTGAGAATGCACTTCCGTAAGGCATCACCATTTGGTCTTGTATCAATGTATCGTAAGAACCATGATCGCCATTATGCATATCGTCCTGTTGCAAGCATTGGTGGACGATCCCTTAAACCCGCTGCTATTATGTTGTTATGCATTTGACTGTCGATTATGGAAGTTACAATTGGAGTTGTCATGATGAATGATTGAAGAATTATGAAGTGAAAAATGATTGTAGGATCTTAAGTAGATTTGTTGTGATTGAAGTTGTGGTAAAATGAAAAGCAATAAACGTCCACAGGATTTTACAAGTCTATGATTAAAACCGAGAAAAGAATTATGTCTTTCGTGGAATTTTACAAAATCAATAGAAAACCGTAAATGTTAATTGATTTGGATTAAGGTTTGTTTGTTGTGAATTGAATGTCTTGAAAATTCAAAAACTTAAACTGACATATTTTGCTTGCAGGTGTGCATATTTCGCTTGGATTGAAAGAAAAATTGCATATTTCGCTTTGCTTGGAAATTTCGTATTTCGCTTCAAAAGTTACACATTTCGCTTGAATTCAGAAGACTGCACATTTCGCTTGAAATCAAAGTTGCATATTTCGCTTGAAATTAAATTTTTGGCAGAGTGTCTTTTTAGTTAATTGTAATATTTCGCTTGATTATACACCTGCATATTTCGCTTGACACTCAAACCTGCATGTTTCACTTACCCAGTGACATATTCCGCTTGGCCTTAACTTACATATTCCGCTTGAAGTCACTTTCGGGTGTGGACCACTTTTACTACCAAACAAGATGTCCTTGTCTTATGAGGCTTAAAATGTGGATCTATGTTCCCTTGTTTTGACCGGTTATGACCATAAATAAAAAGCCAATCACAAATAAGCTTCGAAAATAAGCAACGAAATAAGCTTGAATAAGCCGAATTTTAATAAGCTTTAAATCTACCCTTGTAGCTAATCTAATGCGTGAAATGGTGACAATATAGGATATAGAACAAGTGTATGAAGGAGTAAACAAGTAAACCAAACCAATAAGCCTAAATTTTTTTGAGCCGTAAGCTTATTGTGAACATAAGCCACAAAATTTTGAGCTTATTATGAAAAATAAAACACAAGAAGGTGTAGAACAAGTGAAGCAAGATGTAAATGAGCAAACCAAACCAATAAGCCAAATTTTTTTTGGATCCGTGAGCTTATTGATGAAATAAGCCACGAAAATAAGCTTTTTGAGCTTATTGAACCACAAAACAAACACAATCTACTCGAGGCTCTTGATACCAAATATTCGGAATCCAAAATAATCACTTCACTTCATATTAAGAACAAGAAAATAAGCTAGGAGATGAGAAGAAATGTAGAGAGAGAAATAAGAGAGAGAAAGTAGAAAGAGATAGAAATTAGGAAGTTTACTTGCAAAATGAAAAGTTACAAATGACCAACCCCCCTCACTTTCCTTGAGGAGGTGTATATGTATCAAAACTAAAAGGCTTTCATGCCTTTAGTAATTCTACGGGCCGGGCTCGGGATTACTTGGGCTTTCGCCCGATACACGTGACCGGTTAGCTTACATTTAAGAGCCCGTTTACCCGTCTAGCTTATTACAACGTATATTAATTAATGACCAAGACTTAATATAATTAATGAACGAACTTCCATTGTTCGACTCAATACTTTTGATGTTAACAGTTAAACATATAGCTAGTGTCATTTGTCATATGCTGATTTACCCCTGAATCTATTATCCACCCCAAATGATAATTGACTCTATTAACCTTAATATTAGCACAATAGAAACTATAGAAATATTGATTAAAGAACACATTGCAATTAATAAAAGAACAACTATCAATACCTGCCATATTGGCATTAGCAGCAAGGGAAGATTTATCATTCAAAAGGCTCATCAACTTTAACATCTGCTCATTACTCAAAGACAAAGGACAAGAAGACTTATCATTGTTACCCACAGACCCTCCCCTAGTATCACTGTTATTACTTCTGTTATTATTATTTGAATTGTTAACAGGTTTTAGGTTAGGATCTCTTTTAAATCCAGGTAGATACCTAATTATTTCAAAACATCTATCAACAGTGTGTCCTTTTAAACCATAGTTTTTACACAACAAACTATCATAGTTTCCCCTGTTAGAGTTATTACCAGTGGACTAATTACCAGAACCTTTTCTTTTGTTATTATCATTAATTTTAGAATTAAAAGCAGACACCTAAGATTTTTCAGTTTTAGAAGAACTAGCAGGAATCCCTCTATGAGATTCTTCCCTAGAAATAATGACAAAAGCATCTTTGGCTTCAGGAAGGATTTCCCTAGTCAAGATGCTACTTCTAATGGGTTGATAAACATTATCCAAACCCATTAGAAACTACATAAGCTTCATTAATTTACCATGGTCAACAACCTCATTTCTAGCCTCACAGGTACAATCATGTAATTTGGTAAGAGCAACAAATTCTCTCCATAGAGAATTCAATTTATGATAATATTCAGACACACGTAAACTTCCTTGCTTAAAACTATTGATCTTTTGTAACAAATTAAAAACAATTGAGCCATTAATCCTATCATAAGTTTCATTTAATTCATTCCAAACCTTAGCAGCATTATCAGAAAATACATGACCCAAATAAACATCTTGGGATAAAGAAGTCAAAATCCAATTTAAAACAACAACATTGCACCTATCCCACTGATCAAGCAAAGAAGCACTAGCAAGATAATCAGATCTAACACAAGTATCGGTAATAAATCCCATTTTATGTTTAATTTGCAAAGCAAGTTTCATGGCACTAGCCTAAATCCTATAATTTTCAACACCAGTCAACTTAACAGTAACAATAGATGCATAATTTGAATCATTAGGATGAAGATGCAAGGGATTTCCCTGATTAAGAGAACCAATCATAATAGCCATATTAATGAGATAAAAGAAACCAAACAAAGACAAATAAAACAACAAGGAAAATAAAGCATATAACCAACCAAACCAACAAGAAACAGAAAAAACAAATAAAAACAACAAGGCAAATAAAGCAGATAACCAAACCAGCAAGAAACATGCAAAGAACATAAATAACAAGAAACCTATCAAACTTAACCAACCAAGACTTAAAAACAACAATAAAACTAAAATTACACCTAAACTTCACACCACTAAAGTGGCAGATCAGGAATAGCTTATCCGTTTGCACCCACTAAACCCTAATCTGTATCACTTAAAAGAGAAAACAACTTACAGAGCTTTCACCAGCAACGAAAGATGATCAATTCCTCAAGATTCACTTAGTCTAGAGGGAATTGAAAAACCAATGAACACAAAGAGACCACAAACTTCAAGATCAGAAAAACCCCAAATTGCCAATTAAGGTTTTCACAAAATTACCAGCCCGATTGATCAATACACCGATTAATCAACAATTAACCACCAAAGAACCACAAGATCAACCAAGAACTAAAAACCCTACAAAATTAGGGTTTCAAGACAAAACCCTAATTTAATCGATCTTCAATTAACCACCAAGAGAACTCAACTAATAAACCTAGAGCTCTGATACCATGTTAAAATGGTACAAAACAACTAAATAGATCACCCAACCAACCACCCCTTGGTGATTCACTTTTATTAATTCAAGAGTTCAAAGAAGACAAGTCTCCAACACGGATTCTTACCAAAACAAGATACAATGAAATACCCAATAGTCCCCTTCAAAAGGATCCTATTATTCTATACAAGAACTCACACAACATAAACAAAGACTTAACCAATCTAAACAAAACTAAAGATCAAGATGATCTTAAACCAGAAACCCAATGAAACTCAAGAACAATTGATGAGAGCTTTTAGATGATGAAAACTTGAAGACTGGAAAAAGTTATGAACCTTAGATCCAGATGCCTCTTTATATAGCCATCATATTTCCATAAAAAACCCTGAGGAAAGAACCACTTAACAAACACAACAGAAAGTTAGAAGATAGGAATAATTAAAAGAAAATATTTACAACTTGCACCCGTTATATATCATAAGCTTGCTAAAAAGAATTTAATACTTTTGAACAAATTCAAAAAAGCTTCTACGCATCACGCTTTATCACGCCTTATCACGTTTTTCCACTCCGCATCTCACGTCAAGCCTTAAGCCAAAGCCTTGGTCCATTGCGTAGCGCGGAGGTCACGCCTCACGCCTTTGCGAAGCCTTAGCAATGCCATGGTGCGCAACCATTATTTTTACAATATAATGCTTGTTTGACCAAGGCATGAAGGCAAGTTTACCTTTTTGTTTTTGTTTGTTTCACTACGACGTGTCTTTATTTGTTTTTGCTTGTTTCACCACGACAAGTTTACCTTTTTTAAAAGTAAACACACACCTGTCTTTGTTTGTAAGTGTTATGGAGATACTCAAATACAAGCTCTTGTGCCATGACATGATCATTGCAAATGTCATGTAATAATTTAAAAATATGTTGTATTTTCATACAAATTTAAAACGAATTACTTCAATACATAAAAAGTAAAAATGAATAAATCTCTAATATCATTAAGACACATACATAATTACTACTAGTATCACTTATATATGCAACAATGTACACATATATAGTTAGTTAAATATCATGTTACTAAGTTGTTTGATCAACAAGTGGTTAACAAAAAACATTAACAGCCTTGCGGTTCTCAAACAATCAAGATATACATAACACATTCGTATACATTACATCGTAAAAGAAGTTTAGTCTATATGCATGCAATTACTTTTTAGTCATACTATCAATACAAATGACAATATATTTTTGCTTAACAAAAAACTATGAATGTATACTTATCAGATAAGAAAAATAAAATAATTATACATGAAATAAACTCACTTTGGATGGTTCTTGATCTTGGTTTATTGATTGAAATAAAATTTTCATAAACAAATGATTTATTAGCTGCTTGACTTATGCTTTTGGTTTAGTCTCGAAGTGTCAAGTTGTAGATGTGATGATTACAGTGTAATCAATAAATCGCTATATGATGACATTAGTGATATATGGGCCTATTATTAGTATAGTGGATCAGATAGTATATGGTTAGGACCTAATTTTTCAAAAAGCCACATGTTATATAATGCATAAATAATTGTGGAATAAGTTGTTATAAAAAAAAAGTTTGTTTCGTTTATAATGGAGGATATATATGGTTGATTCGTCCTCTAACTTTTTTTATTGTATATAAGTTTTATATTCTTATATCACCCTAAACATTAATTTGGATATCTGATTGTAATGAAAACAAGGGTTGTGATCGTAAGTGGCCAAATGATATGGTAAATATGAATGTTTTATGTTTTGTGTTATTTATGTATTATAATTTTGATTTATAAGTGAAAGTCCCAATAACACGTCTATATAGAACAAACACTTATCTAAATAACACAAGTAATAACTTTTCAATCGTGTAATGTGTAACACCCCCAAATTGGGTCACAGCGGAATATGGGTTGAGAGTGTTACTTCATAGATCAATAGCACAAGATATATATAAGAACGACCATTTAAAAGTCATTTAAAACTGATACATTGGATTTAGTAAATTGTTTGTTACAAAAGCCCGAAGCTTCACTTGTTCATTTCAAAATACAAAGATTCTAGTCCATAACAAATATTTCCCCAAAATGTAATGCAACCAAATCTTTAAGCATGTGACATCCAAAATATAACCACAAATGTATCCCTTGCACCTCGTGCCTTATTGACATCTTGAAAAACGTTGCTTAAAACGTCAACAATAATGTTGGTAAATTCAAAGGTTTGTAAAATGTATAATGTAGGACCGCAAGATTTCCCCATGATAATGCAACAGGAGCAAACATCATAAAATATAATTACGTTTCCCTAAGCTCATGATACTGAAGCTCGACATGTATGAATTGCAATATAAATTGCCAACATTGCCCTTGATGATGTTCTAACCCGCAACATCCTATGTCCGACATGGTATACGTTCGTTTGTCCAGTGTTAGCTAATCACCCGAACGGGGATGTAAATCCCAATAGATCTATTTATAACATTCGCGCTCACAACCAGTAATTGACAGTTCATGATAATGGGCTCAGATGGGTTATCGCTACTTGGGCAAACACGTAATCATGATAAAATGTACACTTGCGTCCAATTTGTAAAACATGCATATGTTTCTCACCCCAAAACTTGTAAATCATTGTAATTGTAAAACGTTCACAAACTGAAAATGCGTCACGAATACGCCCGAATGCAACCTAATTAATTTTAGGTCGTATGAGTACTAAGTTCTTTGAATAACTAATACCATATATAATTCTATATAGTTACATCACCATCTAATTGCATTTGTGAAATCATATTTATAAAGTAAAAACGTTTATAAATATCTCTTTAGTAAAAACGGCGTAACTTTCTCGTTTTAAGCATGTTTCTTATGTTCTTTACGTTCATGCTTTCATATTAAGACGATGTATCAAAACATTTTCATATTTTCAATCCATTGGTGAACAGTACTTTTACTGTTCATACACTTTTATAAATTTAATTATCGTAAAAGTCGTATCTTATTCGTTTTAACTTCGATTTTAGTGATTCTTTCAAGCACGTCTTCGTAATTAAAAGTTTTATCAAAGAATGATATTTTTCAAAATGCATTTGAGATGAATAGTGATTTTTACTATTCATAGTTTATAAAATTATTTTTATAAACTTTAATTATCGTAAACATGAAAAATCCATAACTCCTTCGTTATTGATCCAAAAATTATAATTCTTAATGTTTTGGAATCCTAAAAATATGTACTATCTGAGAAAAATAACCAATCTTTATATCAAAAGTGGTTTGTAATAAGTTTTTATAAAATTTCTTTTATAAACGCGTTTATTCTCGTTAACTTGCAAACGCCGTATCTCCTTCGTTATAAATCGGTTTTTAAAGTTCTCTACATGCCTACGATCCTTGTAACATGTAGTATTTTATAAAAATATAAAATAAATATGTTATATTTCGAATTAAAACAGAAACTTTTGATCATTCTGCTAAAATGGGTTTTAACTTGTTTTTGTTACTTTTTAGTTTAGTAACTTTATTACAAGGCCTCTACAACAACTTATACCACATGTATTACATACTTAAGGTCCTTAGTCTATAATTTATTCAAATATTATCCAAGATAACAAGATCAATAAGTCTACATATTTATTTGTTCATAATCTTTAATAAGTACACTTTTTGGTAACTAGTTTATATATACTTTTTATACATAAACCACACTTGTAGAATACTTATACTTCCATTCCCACATGATATTAACTTCCATATAACATATGTAAAAGTATACCAAATCATAATCAAGTGTAAAAATCCATTTTACAAGTTAATAAGTTTCTTAGATGGTGATTCACTATATAAACATCATATACACATAAAATCATGAAAGTAAAGAGGTTAAGAATTTTATATGACCTTAATATGATGTAGGATGATGAAAAATAAGATCTAAACCCTAGTTTATATATTAAACCCAAGCTTCCAATACTTAGAAAAATCTAAATCCAAAGAAACCCTAATCTTGATCCTTGTTTGCTTAACCCTTTTAAACTCTAAACTAAACCTTCAAACCTTCTTGGTATACCTTAGATATGATGTAGTAATAGTTATAAATGTGGTAAATAAAACTGTGTGAATTATTTGAGTGGCCGTGGGATAGAGGAGAGAAAAAGAGAGATGAGTGTTGTTTTTACTCAAGCAAATGAAGTGTGTATTTTTCTTTCTAGTTATAAGCCTTTATATATCACTAGGACTTATCCAAGTTGCTTATAGAAAGTCTAGGGATAAGATGAGGAAATCAAGGAAGAAAACACCAAGTTACTAGTCATGCCTTAATGTTTTAATGAAACATATGTTGTACAAGATTGAGTTGGTTATTTGTTTGCTTCTTGTCCCCTTGGGATCACTTTCTCGTCCGAATTTTAGGGGAGGGATGAAGTACTAGATGATTTTTGATCTTTTATATAAATATCTTGTAATACTTGAGGTTACAAGTTGTAGTTTAAATGTATAAAGATATTACTTGTAAATTGTAAGTCTTGGTTTATTTCCTTTGCAAAAAATTCAACCTATATGATACATGTGGGTGAAGTTTTATAAAACTTTGAGTATTTGGTATAATAATGAGTATTTGTTGAAGCGTAGAAAAGTTTTGGTGGTTCCAGAAATGCCTAAACGTATTTTATCGCAAAACGCAAAACACTTTACGTAACCAATAAAAATAAAATGTGCAAAGTTAGTAATCATCCTCTAAATAATTATCTAACACTTGTTTGACGTAACCATTTAATTGTTTGATGCCCGTTTACATTGAATGATAATTTTTTAGCTTACGCGATTTAACTTAACGATTAAAATTAAAATCAAATGCGTACGAGACTAAAAATAAATAGCGAATTAAATGACGTCGTAAATGACCTGAAAACACAGGTTGTTATATAATGCTTTATTGATAAGAATCAAAGTATTACAATGTGCTATGGTTCACACAAGTTGAATGACAATGCAAGATTACCATTTGAACAAGTAAACTTGATCTATGAAACAAGTTTACAAGCGAACTTATCTAGACAGCTAATTGAGACAGCTAACTTCAGTTAAGTTCGAAAGGAGTAAATGTCTAATAACAAATTACAATTAAAGTGATAACATTTACTCCTCACTACATTCTCTATTTATAATAATGCGAGGTTGCGTCCTTAGTGGGGGTAGTTTCAACGTGTCTAGATTCTAGTGGAGGACGTACAAGGTATTTAATGCACGTCCATTCTTAGAAACATCCCGCCCACACTTTAGTGAACAGTTCTTTACCAACCTTGTACTAGGTACAACCTTTAACTTAAACTACTATTTATCCCGCCATAAATACGTATTGAGTTTCCCGCCTAAACTTCAGAGAACAACTTAAGCTCAGCTTTGTTCTTTCTTCATATGGGTAAAAATGGATAGTCAGAGTAATTGCCACACTCTGAACTCTCTTAGACCTCAGCGTATTCTTTACATACGCAGCTAATATCCATCCCAGCTGACGAGTATGTCTTCAAGTAATCTTCGACTTCATTGACGATGTCTTTGACTCGAATACGTCTGATGTTGCTCTCTAAGGCTTTGCACTTAGAGAGTCCTTTCATTACCTCTGATCTCAGTACTAAGGTGGTTCATTATATACGTAGTTAATTTCCTGTTTAAATCAGGAACTAATCTTTTAGGCTCTGATTTCGGCCCAACCAATCTCCTCTATTTGATATATAAATTATGCTAAGTTTAAAAAAATTAACAAAAAAAAATAAAATAAAAATTAAGGTATGTGATACACAACTTCTTCTTACACATAATTAAATAGAGGATAAAAAAAATAACTTTATTAATTCATTATATGTATTGGCCCAAGCCATCTAAGTTATCTTGTATAATTTTCCTAGCCTGAATAACATCATCCCTAGCTTTAATTGTCAACTCTAGTTTCTGATCATTTCTTCTGCCTCTAGAGTACCCCTCCGAATGTCACTCTATTTTCTAATGAGTTGAGCAGTAGTGGCTAGATGGAATTCTTGTTCTCTCTGAAATACTAAGTCACAATTTCCATTGTAGAAGAAGATCCATGATTCAGGTTCTTTGATGACCTGACCTCTTGATCCTACAAAACCTGAGGGAGGAATAAGGTTTCTGTGCATCCCACCAACCACTATCTTTTCCTTCACAAACACTTCCTGTAGGATCTCAGTTCTTTTCCTCTTCTTATCTACAGTAGGTTTTCCAAAGTGAGCAAGTTCAGGTGGAAGTGGAATGCCTAGCTTCTTAGCCTGTGAAATAACCTAGTTAAACTTAGCTCTGAGGCTTTGAATAAGCATATCATTTGACCTGCTTGAGTTCTTGGATGCCAGAGCTTGGACTTCAAGCCATTCAGCAAATCCCAGAGTCTTTAGCCTGAATTTCTCATAAACCATGACATTTAATGGATCATGACCTCTGGTGATTCTCATTATAGCATCGTGAGAAGAGATGACCTTGTAGTTAATCTTAGTGATAGGCAATGGATCAACTCTCTCATTGATACACTTGTTGTATTCATCAAGCATCTTTGCCCTTTTTTCTTCATATTCAGCCAACTTCTTTGCTTGAGCCTTGATTGTCTCTGGGTTCATTACTTTCATCAGAGATTTCTCAGACTTTTCATTTTGAGCTTTGAGATCAGCAACCTCTTCAACTCCTTACGTTGTACCATGAGTTCCTCCTTAGATAGTTCGCCCTCTATAGTGACAAAAGACTTTACGTTTAGTATTTTGGAATCTGATCCTCCTTCTTCTATAAATGGAATAAGTTCCTTCATAGGTTCTTTAGTGGCAACTCCTTTGCCTTTGGATGGATTTCTTGGAGGAGTTGGTTCTCTGGGAGGTGATGGTGCAAAGTGGGATGAAGTTGTGCCAAACAGTTTATCAGTGAACTATTCAATGGACGACTTCTGTTTCAAAGGATTTTTCTGATGCTCTGGAATGAGAGAGCTCAAAGGAGTTGGCATTAGAATCTCTGAAGTAGGAATCATGACTTTAAGTTTCTTTATTGATGGTTCCTCGTCCGAGTCTTTATTTTCTGAGAGAACGTCCTCTGAGTTCTTCTTCTCTGAATGATGAATAATTAGAGCAGTCTCTTTGAATTCCTGAGCATTTGATTGCTCTCCCTAAATATCAGCATTTTGTATTGTTACTATGCCTTGCCCCCCCTGATCAGTATCAGTACTCTGAACTTCAACATCCTTTGGTGTCTCTGTATTATTTTTCTCCCACTTCTCCTCCCAGCATTAGCCTTTTTAAATACTTCTGCTACTTTGAGGAGAAAGTTCATTGTCTTAAGCGCTTGCGAGAGATCATAGACATGATCAAAGTTATCAATAAGGGAGCTATGAAGAGAATCAAGCCTTTCTGTGGCATAGCGCATGCATGTGCGTACCTTTGCCTTGACCTTTTTGCCTATCTGAGTTTGAATAACTTTGCTGAGTGCCGTTTGCAAAGTGACAAATCTACGGCTTTCTAGTTTGTTTAACGCTTAGAATTGTTTGTTCATTAGCTTGTAGATCATGGTGTCAAGTTGCTCTTCAAAGGTCTGATGAACCTGAGCTTGAAATAAAGAAGTCTGTTCCCCCATAGACTGCTGAACAGTCTGTTGAACCGATTCTTGAATTATAGTTGGGAGAGAGACTTTGAGAGCTTCAGTGAGAAGACCAGGCAGGGTTTCTTTCAGAGATTTAGAAACCAAAGAAGGTACTGAGGATTTCAAATCATCAGAGACTTGTTTGGAGATTTTAGACTCCATATAATCAACCTTAGATGAAATGGTGGCCAGCTCTCTTCGAAGATGACCAAGGGGGTCTGAAAGAACTGACACACCAGCGGAAGCATTTGGTAATGCGGCATTACCATCTGATGTAGCATTTAGGAGGAAACTGATCATTCGAAAGATCAAAGATAAACGAATCATATTGAGAAAAATCAACATGAGTAGTGGTACTGCC
>BQNB010091718.1:0-26801 GCA_026074375.1 Tanacetum coccineum
GCCAAAAGTAAAAAAGGAACCATACCCATAACCATGTTCACCATAATAAGCCAAATTCGAAAGCAAAGTCTCGTCAATATCAAAAATCCAAACATCCATTCCATCTTCATTCACCCCAACACTTTTCGCAAACTCTAACGCTTCATTCGACACCATCTCAATATCCATCTCATATGACCTACCCAACATATATTCCTTAACATACTCAACACATTCCTTAGGTATCATTTTCCATGGACTTAAATTATTAGCCTCACCCGCAACTCTCCAACTCATACACCTTAATCGCGCTTCATCTAAACCATCCTTCTGTCCTTCCAACTTTTCTGGAAGCTCAATGATTAAATTATGATCATGACATAATGCTAATGAAAGCATGGTCAAAATAAGGGTGCTTATGACTAGTTTCATGATATTTAGATCAAATTTTAACAGATTTTTTGATGGATTTGAATTGGGTTTTAAAGAATTTGATTTATGAGATGGGTTTTTCGGGATTAATTAATTCCTTGCTAAGCAAGGAAGTGATTCTTTGTTTGTAACAGTAAAGAGTCTTTGGTGAGGATAATTAATATATGGGCATGCTAAACGTATATTCCTTTTATACGCGTTTGTGTCTTTATTTGTATTTACGTTTAAACTTAAAGCATCCACTATGTTGATTTAAGAATACGTTTAAGAAATTTTGAAAAGGTCCCAAAAAAGTTTACACTATAGTGAGCAATTATTTCATGTTTAGGTGGCATGAAAATGTCTATCATTTTGAAGAGGTTTAAAAATTAATGACATTGCATTAGATGACAAGTTTATAAACCATCAAAAGCTTTATCTATAGTGAAATGAAGTTTATAATATGAAAAGCTTTAAAAATTAATGGCATTGCATGAGTTGTCAACTTTATAAACCTTTTAATAGGTTTACCATAGTGGATGCCTTTAGCCCATATAAATTTTGAATTCTTTTTAATGCTTTGTCTATGAGTGGTACACAATACACATTTTAGTGAAAAAGTACAATTGTCACGTTCAAATAATTTGTTGGATTTTAGGTTAAAAGGTGTGGCACACAAAAAACTTTCGGCAAACAGTTCAACGTCTGTGGAAAAGACACGATCGCGTAAACCCGTGCCCCGGTTATCCTTGGGGAAGGAACATTTGTGCTTTCCTCAGCATACCGTAGCCGAGAGATGGAAGAGAAAAAAAGAATGTTTACATGTATCATGTATGTGTTGTGTGAGTGATATGTATGTATCAGGTGTATTTCTAATAATAAAAAGAGAAAAATTTTCAAAGACGATGAGATAACGTGTTATAAATTATATTTTGAAAAGACAAAGAAAGTGACAAACAATGTGTTAGAGTTAGAAATTAATGTACACCCAAAATTATCTAAAGATTTATTGAACCAATTTTAGCCATTTATTTTTTCATCAAAATGAAAATGATTTTTTTAACTTGTGCCCTAAAGGACACAAGATAAGAAGCCAAAAAATTACAGAAAAACACATAGAGACTTACAAAAAGGTACATAAAAATACGCAGGGACCTACAAAATTTGTGGGTTTCTGTGTACTTTTCTGTGGGTCCATGACTTCTTATCTTGTGCCCTTGGGGCACAAGTTAGAAAAACCGTAATAAAAAACACTCACTTTTCATCTCTTTTTTAAAAATAAAATATCTTGCAAACAGTAAATCGTCAAACAACAAAAAATACATCATCGTGAGGAGTATTTTTTAACTTTTAGTAGACGGGCACTTCGATATACTTTCGACGCATTTTTTTTCGATTTTTTTATCAGTTACGTTTGGAAAAAGCAAATGTGATTTTATGAAATCACATGTGATTTTTTTAGACGTAACTGAAAAAAATAAAAAAAAAGTTTGTCGAAAGTATATCGAAGTGCCCTCTATAGAAAGATGGTTTAATTCTCATCGCGATGGTATGGTTCGTTTTGCGTAAAGATTAACAGTTTCTAAGATATTTAAATTTTAAAAAAGAGATGAAAGTGAATTCTTTTAAATTTAATGAAATATTCACTTTTTTTTAGATATATATTTTTTGGGTTTTGCTAACTAGGGGTGTTCAAAAAAACCGTGAAACCGACGAACCGAGCCGAACCGCTCAATCCGAAACCGAAAAAACCCGAAAGATAGAGAAAATGAGAAAGCAATTCTAGTGTTAAAAATCACTTAAGTGTGGTGTGGTTTAGTATACAATGACACCAACCCCTTTCCCATGGCTGGATCACAGAGGGTCACCAATACACATGTGTATTTGTGGATATGCCCTAACTGGGATAATGTTATGTGGCTCTATCCAAAGTGGGATTAAAAGACCCGGCCCAATTACTCCATCGCACGTCATAGCTTACATTAAACTACGAGCTATATCTACTTCTTAGACATACAGGCCGGGGTGACCCGATCTTCTTTTCTTAAACCTAACAATTCTCTCCCCTATAGAGGAGGTACACCCCTGAAAACAACAATTTGCAAATTCTAGCATCTAAGTATCTTGAGACCTTCTGGCTATTAGCTCGTAGTCTTGATTCTCTTTCCATTCTTTGTCGAGGTTCTTCTTTGTTCACACTTATGTAGACATGATACCTTGAGCTTTGTTCCTTAGTCCTTAATGTGAATCTTTGAGGCATTTCTTTGAGATCATCAACCACATACCTCTCCAAATCATCCCTCCGCGGCAAAGTGTTTCCTCCATGTGAAATGGTAGTGACCTTCGGCACGGCACTCGCCTCACACTTTTCTGGATCATGGATAGTACTGCATCAGAGTTGAGCGGAACGTTTCGTGTTATAGGGTCTTTATCAGTTGTCATGACGTCTTTGATAGAAACATTAATGTGAGCATTACTGGTTTGTGCGAATTGACTACTCCACTGGAACGATGTACTTTTCCACGCCATTTTTACTTGATGCGCCTGTAATAAAACCAGTTAAGACACTAAAGCTTATGGACAGAATATGGGCTTTTGTCAATCCGCCCTCGTTCTGGTAGGACAAAACTTTCGGATCACGTGAGGTCTCCGAATTCCTGTGATCAGGTAAACATTCATCTTAAGAAGAAACTTCTTAAACAGAATTTCTAGTTATAAGTATCAAGGATCATACGTAATGTACAACCGTCAGAGGTCACCATACTTGCCTTTCTTTTTATCGGAGAACGTCTCAAAGCAGACAAAAAGGCCTCGAGAATTAAAAAACAGAGCGCAGCAACGATAAGAGAGAAATCGGTTAGTTTACTATCTTACCGATTACAGAGACAAATTGCGATTTGCAAAATCACATTTACAACGTGTCACTTTGAAGAGATTATTTTTTTTGACACATCGAGATCGTATTTTATGGTACATGAAATCAAATTTCATCAGAACAACACCATGTTGATGTTTTTGAAAGAACTACACATTCAATATGTGGCTCGATAACACCCCAATTATGTTGAGCACCATCGAAAGGCTGTATCCAACAAACGAGATCTTCGTCAATTCACTAGCTTAGAACAGTTTGATTGCATAAGCAATCAGTCATCCATGCCTTAGCTTTACAATTTGTCACAGAGTATGACAACCATAAATGGATCCACATTCTACCCTAACCTAGAGCTAGTTTTGATGTTGCTCTAGAAGGATCTTCCATCTACATTGTATGAGTACTTTGTATACACTCGGAAGGCAATGTTCCCATGCAATACCACGAGGATAATTCTTAGGTGAACTCTAAGATCTTAATACTATCAACAGTGTGATAATGAGCAAGATAGATTTGTATTGTGTCCTAATACCAGACTTTAAGAGATGATCTCATTGCCTCTAATAATCCCTAACCAGTGCAACATTGTGGTTCATTAGTATTCGAGGCTGGAGCTGCAGACTGCCACAATTTCCAATATCGTCAAACTCGGATGTCTGATCAGCCACATACAGAAATAATATTGATCTCCGTAGATATGAAAAACTAAGAGTCCCTTTGAGGGATATTGAGTGCTAGGGAGTGGTTGTGCAGCGTTATACACTGGGTCCAATGTAGTTGTGTCATTTCTGTCAATGTCAGCAATCACCATGTGAATTCTAACAACCATCTCAGTATGAGACCCAGTCTTCTCTCTGCCTACATTACTCTTCCAAGGAGGCTGCCTTCTTTTTACCCTTTATTACACTATTACGCATGTTCGGGTAAGTTCCAGCACTACTCCATCTCGATTCTCAATATGTCTCCATTATTCTCACTTTACTCCCTTTTTTTCTTCTAATCATACCTAAGGACGAACACCTTTCCTTCTACACTAACCAGTTGATTGCGTCCCTAGGGTAGATCCCTCCAGCTCTGCGGGATCATGGAACGATAACCTGACCGTTGACCATCCTATAAACTCCGAAAAAGTAAATACAGAGGATCGGTCGCTACTGGTAATACTCCACAATTGGCCATCATAGTATACACCATATTGCTTCTCCCCACAATATGTGAATCGATATTCGAAGAGTTTAGCACATATGGCGGAGAGCTACACTTTAGTTTCAAAAGATCACATTTTTTATCCAGATTTGCATATATTTAAATCCATTTTCTCCCTCCGCTAAAAAAATTTCAAACCCTTTGACAGCAATTTTTGGATCCCAATAGAATTTCTAAATATGTTAAAATTATCTTGGGAGAAACTTGAGCCGATTATATACCAGCCACAACTTGGAACATATAACTCCGCTCCAACCCCCTTCAAATAAGAGCGGACCTCATGTTAGTGTCAGTTATGATACTTTCTAATTTTGAAGGATTTGAGTTAACGAAAAAAAACACTCACATTGACTTCTACCCACTATCATAGATTGACACATAACAATCTAAATTCCATCAACTACCTATACATTAGTCGCAAGAAGTATGTTAGGGACAAAACGAGATGATATTGACCTAACTTTGTTGGAATGATTGAAATCATGCTATTCTCATCTGACACAGTACGGCTAGACCATGCACCTGAGTACACCACCACCACTTAGACACACAAAGCAATATCGCGCAGATTCCCTGAAGATTCTTCAGGATCTTTAACCTTCTACTGAATATCTCGATGAAACTGTTGTATTTGTTGTACTCTGAGTTTGTGGATGTGGTGGAAGTGTTGATGTTTGTTTCTCACAGTTGTCGTTGTAAAAGCGATAGGAAAGTAAGCATCAGCTGATGTCATGAAGCTCTACACTAAAGAATTTGAGTTATGCAGAAGTATCTACAGGAGATATAGAAGGAATCTGGGTCCTTTGCTCTCTCACTTTTGTAGACATCCAGAACATGATTAACCTGTCCAATCGACACCAAGGTGCATTAAATGGCAGAATCTGATCCCCAGATCTGTGGTAGCAATTAGAGGGAATCTACGCTCCTGATCTCACAAGCCATGTTATCTGCACAATTCTATCAACAAAGATAGGCAGACATGGACATAGTGTTTGATGCTAAGAATAGTAGCAATTTTATCTTTTTTGGCCATTGATTGATTGACATGATCATTATTTGATTAAGGTGAGAGATTTCTCTCACACCACACATTCTCCTGTCCTAATCATCACAAACCGCTACTCAAGGACATTTTTCATGCAAACACACTATCAAGACATATGCAATTCAATCCTAATACTTCAACTTTCAATCAGGATCTAAGGGACCTAATTCCAACACAGAAAAGCGTACACACCCAGTACTCCCGGCCTTTTTGGTCCGCACACGATAGTTCAATGTTATAAGCGTCCAATAAGTTTCCTTTCGCCACAAGATTATTAGTTCTCCCTCACCTTCCCCAGTATTTATCCCAGAAACCCGACATTGCCCCAAATTTTAAGTATGATTCCCTAACTCCTCCTCCCCCAGTAGTTACTGTAATGGGTACCCAAAAATATCCCCATTACTGCCGGTCCAAAGTGCATCAACACTAGTACTCCATCACAAATCGCCAACCTACCACAAACTGTATCAAGAACAAGCCACAGATCACAACATTCAAAACCCATTCAAAATACTCCCGGAGGCCCCGCCCTTTATCCCGGCGTGAGGTATGGCATAACAAGCGAGGGAGCATTCAATCCAATGGTCCCCTCGATGGTCCAAATTCCCAATAAGCGCCCTCCCAATTCCCGACCATATTATCCCGAGATTTCCTCCCCTTCAATAAAAACTCCCTAAGTCCAAAATAATTCCCGAGCCCATTAGTTCCCCAGAGATGTTTCCCCAAAAGGCCTGTCTCCATTAACTTCGTTCTTCCGTTCCTCCTCCCCTCCCGACGGAGATCCATTCACCCCGCTAACAGTCAACCAAACCCAATCTCAAGCGGCACATAAATAGAACCACCAACACTCACTCACCTCACCCCAACCAGCACCATCACCACAGCAATAAACGTTAGAGTCACGCATATATACACGTCTTCCCCCGCAGTTGATAACAAGGCTACTGATATATTCTCGAAAAACGAATCTCATGTGACAGACAAAACTAATAGCAAAAGCCCCCCGCGACCTCAGAAGTACTCCATTCAACATCATATGAAAGCATTTATCAAAGTTTTCACATAAGTCCCCTAAACTTCTAATATAATTCCACATAGGAGCATCTTTGAGTTTAGAAATACATAAGTTTAACCTTCTTCCCCTGTACCGGTTCCCTACCATGTTTCCCGAAAAGTATTCCCTCCCCCTGAAATTATCCATTTCCCAGAATTTTTTGTCAGGATGTCCTCTATAGGAATGCATATTTCGGACTCCAAACAAAAGTTAATAAGGAAAGATTTACAGGAAAAGAATACCCCCATTCCCACCTGACCTGAACAAATCCCTTAAAATTACACACACCCTCAAACGAAGACTATAACTCTATACCTAAAACCCGTCGACCACACCTCTACCATAATGATATAACGCCATAGCACCACCACCAATCAAACCTCCCAACTCCCACTACCCATTTAACATCGCCTAACCCCCACTAGTACCATATACTTTTTATGACTCTAACCCATAACGCCCTTACCTTCCTTTTTTTGAATCTCCACCACCACTCCCTAAAAGTGGCCCAATTTTTGGCCCGTAAACAACCGGATGTTTAACCCCGTCATCCCTCATGCGAGGCTAGCAACGTGTCCCCATTTAACCCAAGCTATATTTTGTAACATCACACCGGTCCCCCCCCCAAAAAAATAACGTTTTTTCCAATACTCTCAAGTTGTTTTTATCACACTTCGAAGGCACACGAAACGAGTCGTAAAAAAAAGTACAATGGAAACTATGGTAAGCTACTTAGCACCGATTTAACCAAAGTTAGGCGACCCCAAACAACATTCATTTTGCTTTCCACTCGGATAACCTTTTTTGAACTTTTCTATAACGGTGTTCCAAGCACCAATCCGCCTCATATTCTCCTCGATCGGCAACCCCAAATAAGTGAAAGGAAATTCCCTGATACCGCATCTCATCCACCTTGACATTTCAATAACTTCAACATCATTGACCCCTATTCCATATAACTTACTTTTGTTGAAATTAATCCTTAACCCGAACACTTCTTCAAAGCACTTGGGGATGCACATTAAAGACATTGCGTTCTCTTTGTTCCACTCACCAATGAAAATAGTGTCATCAGCATATTGAAGGTGCGACACCACCTCTCTATTACTCCCAATCTTAACGCCCTTAAAAATTCCTTTTTCAACCGCTTCACTAACAATCGCATTTAACCCTTCTGCTGCCAAAATGAAAAAGGAAAGGCGAAAGAGGATCACCTTTTCTAACGCCCCTTTCCAATCTAAACTCTTCTGTTGGCGACCCATTTACAAGAATTGACATCGTAGATGAGGCCAAGCAACTCTCCACCCATTTACACCATTTGTCTCCGAAACCCATTTTTTTCATTATGTCTAGTAAAAATCTCCAGTTGATAGAGTCGTATGCTTTCTCGAAGTCCATTTTGAAAATTAAGCCTTTTTGTTTGTTTTTCTTCAAGTATTCCATCGATTCGTTCGCATTTAATATACCATCAAGAATGAATATGTCTTTAATGAATGCATTTTGAACATCGCCCACTAATTTACCTGTCACTTTCTTAATTCTCTCCGCTAACATCTTCGCGATTATCTTGTAATAACAACCAATAAGGCTAATAGGACGAAAATCTCCTAGCCCGATAGGATCCGCAACTTTTGGAATGAGGGTCACAAATGTTGCATTGCACCCTCTCGAAATCTCCGACTTATTCCAAAACCAATTGATCGCATTTATCAATTCCGTCTTTAGAACCTCCCAAAACATCTTGATAAAATTAAAATTAAAACCATCTGGCCCAGGAGCTTTATTTACCCCGCACCCGTGAACTGCTTCTACTACTTCTTTTTCACTAAATTCCCCCTCTAATAAAGCCGCATCTTCCACCGAGAGTTTTTCAATTCTATCACAACAAAAAATAGGTCGTATCAACACCCCCTCTGTAAATAACGATTTATAGTGTCTGGCTATTTCCATCTTAATCGTATTTGGATCTTCACACCATAGCCCGTTAACCATCAGGCCTCTAATATTACTTTTATTATTCCTTCTCTTTACATATGAATGAAAAAATCTTGAATTTTCGTCGCCTTCCACATCCCATCTCACTCTAGCCTTTTGAAGAAGCATGCTACTGTGCTCATTTTCTTTTTCCATCCAAAGTTTTCTTGCCCCCAACCATTCTGCTCTTTCTATCTCATTCAAACTTCTATTTTCCGCTTCCAATTCCCATCTCATTGTTGGGATATTACACCCACGACAAAGGATCACACAAAGAAATAACCAAACAATTAAGAACAACAAACAAGGTCTACGGAAGATAAATAGCGGAATGTAAATCGACCCAAGATATAACGTGATATCCACGACTAGGATAGTCGTGGCAGTCCACGGGATCAAACCAGAGAGATATTATTAAGCTCTTGCCAAATTGTACGGCCGTGCCCAACTGCACGACCCGTGCTAAGCTGCACGGGGTACAAACAAACACACTCAAAATACAATGAGACACACACACCCAGGTCCAAGTTTACAATTACAATGAGATGGATATTTATAAGTATGAAACTCGTCTTCAGTTTACTTATCTTACCGATGTGGGGTAAACCTTCACAACTCAACAATCTCCCACTTGAAGGTTGATCACTTCACTCTTCTCCATCTCAAGTAACCTTTGTAAACTTCAAACCACCTTCCCTTTAACAATGTTACTGCTCTGACATTCCTGTACCGCCGAACATACAGAACACGTCACTAACCAAACACATGGCTAGGAGACTTTCGATACAAGCTATCCTGAACTAACATCATTAAACTGGGAATAACCTCTCTATCTCATTAAACCACCTTCCCTTTAACAATGCTACTGCTCTGACCTTCATGTACTGCCGAACATACGGAACACGCCACTAACCAAACGCATGGCTAGGAGACTTTCGATACAAGGCATCATGAACTAACATCATTAAACTGGGAATAACCTCTCTATCTCTCTGGTAAGACACCATTCTCCGTTCTCTGTTCTCTGCTTGTTTATGCAACTGCCTAATCCAATAGAAAAACTTAATATAGATTTGTGATTATAAAATTGAGACGCTTCAACTTTAAAAAAAACTCACAAAACTCTCTCACGAGTTTTTCTCACCTCTCTTTTGGATTATACAACTGTACATCTCAGTCATCTAATTTCCTTCTATAGCCTACACACAATCTTTTCCTAATTAAACGCATACAAAAGATAAAAATTAAACTCTTTTTTCTAAATGAAACACCATACTAAATTAGAAAATATACTCCTTGTTTTCCCAAAGCTTCTCCAAAACATAATTAAGGTAATTTGAGTCATACCCTAATAAATTCCTCTTGACCTTTTTCAAAATCCCATAATACTTTCATACTTTATCTTAGAAATCACGATTTCTTCGATCTTCTTCTTCCCTTTATTACCTCCACAACAAGTCCTCCCTTGCAAAGCTTCCCCTTCCAAGTAACCCAGAATATTCGGTATTTTCCGTCCGTCCGAATAACTACATTGAAACTCTCTTGTACAAACCTTCGGCAAGTGTCTTTATCTTCCAACATACCGGTCCCCACGGGACTGTCAACCACACCAAGTGAAAGAATATTCCTAGCGCCCCCGAAACATACTTCACATTACAAAGCGGTTTTTCACACTTCCATCATGAAGCTTGAAACGTACACTCCCGACACCTTCAATCTTCATCATATGCTTACTACCCACTTTGATTTCACCAAATTGTCCATTGTCGTTCAACGTCTCAAACATAGCACGATCATTGCATATATGTGATGACGTTGCATTATCCAACACCCATTTTGGTTTTTCCTCTCTCAGAATTCCATCCATTAGAGTTTCCGTCATAAGAAACTCATCGCCACCATTGTCAACCTATATTACATTCTCACCGCACCGTCGACTTGTCTTCTTTGTCCTTCGAATCTCGGAAATACTCTCAAGTCCTCACGAAATTGAGGACACATACATTGCATATTGACCCAAATCCCCGCAATAGTAGCATTCGACAACACTCATGTCTCGATCTCCTCCCATTCGAGACTTCAAACGCCCTTTCGAACTACCGCGTTGGAAATTTCTACCTCTTCCAGAGTCATCTGCGAGTAACAATTTATCGCTACTCGAGGAACTATCATTACCCGTCATTCTCTCATTATCACGCAACGCCTTTAGCACATCCTCAAATGTCAAAGTGGTCCTCCCCGTCAACATAGTTTGCACAAACGGCTTATATGATTTCGGTAACGATGACAACATCAACAAGGCTTGTTCTTCATCTTTGATAGCATCATCTACATTAGCTAATTGACAAACCAACTGATTAAAAGAATTAATGTGATCATGCAGATTACTTCCCTCTTTAAGTTTCAATGAATACAATTCCATCTTCTAAAATAATCTATGTCAACGACTTTGACGCTTCAACTCTCAATATCCTCATAAAACTCTCTCACAAGTTTTTCTCACCTCTCTTTGAATTATGAAAATCCTACATAATCATCCTCTATTTATATAGGCTAAACACAATCTTTTCCTAATTTAAACACTACCGCCCGCCCCCCACACCCCCACGCCTAGCGCATATAAATACAGAAAATATCCTCTTATATCTAATTTAAACACATACTAAATTAGAAAAAATACTCCTTGTTTTTCCAAGGCTTCTCCCGAAAACAAAATTAGAGGTAAATTGAGTCATACCCTATATACATCCACCCTTGACTCAATAATCCCTAATACTTCAGTCCTTTAATCCGAGAAATGCACTCTCTTTCTCGATCCCCCCCCCCCCCCCCCCCCCCCCCCGCACCCACCCCCCCCCCCCCGACCACCCACCCCCACCCCCCCCACACTCCTTCTTCCCTTTATTACCTCCACAACAAGTCCTCCCTTGCAAAGCTTCCCCTTCCAAGTAACATAGATTATTCGGTATTTTCCGTCCTCGAAATATTACTAGTTATTCTCTTGTAAACTTGCAAGTTGTCGTTGATTAATAAATTTAGTTATGTGCGGGGGGGGGGGGGGGGGGGAGGGGGGGGGGGGAAAAAACGGGAAGTAAACAAACAAGTGGAAAGAATAACTAGCCGAAACCAAATTAATTTCACATTCATAGCGGTTTTTCAACTCTTCCATCTGAAGCTTGAAAACTTACACTCCCCGATACCTCAATCTTCCTCCGTAGTGCTTACTACCCACTTGATTTCACCAAATTGTCCATTGTCGTTCAACGTCTCAAACATAGCACGATCATTGCATATATGTGATGACGTTGCATTATCCAACACCCATTTTGGTTTTTCCTCTCTCAGAATTCCATCCATTAGAGTTTCCGTCATAAGAAACTCATCGCCACCATTGTCAACTACATTCATCTCACCACCGTCGACTTTCTTCTTTTCCTTCGAATCTCGTAAACTCTTCAAGTCTTCACGAAATTGAGGACACCTTACTTGCATATACCACTTATCCCCGCCAATTAGCAGTTCGACAACACTCATGTCTCGATCTCCTCCTATTCGAGACTTCGAACGCCCTTTCGAACTACCGCGTTGGAAATTTCTACCTCTTCCAGAGTCATCTGCAAGTAACAATTTATCGCTACTCGAGGAACTATCATTCCCCGTCATTCTCTCATTATCACGCAACGCCTTTAGCACATCCTCAAATGTCAAAGTGGTCCTTCCCGTCAACATAGTTTGCACAAACGGCTTGTATGATTTCGGTAACGATGAAAACATCAACAAGGCTTGTTCTTCATTTTTGATAGCATCATCTACATTAGCTAATTGACAAACCAACTGATTAAAAGAATTAATGTGATCATGCAGATTACATCCCTCTTTAAGTTTCAATGAATACAATTCCATCTTCAAAAATAATCTATGCGTCAACGACTTTGATGCATAAATATTCGTGAGCTTGTCCCAAATATCCTTCGGTGTCTTCTTGATACCACTTGTAAGGATATTACACCCTCAACAAAGGATCACACAACGAATAACTAAATAATTAAGAACAACGAAAAATAAACACAACACACAACGATTTATTAGTTGAGCCCCTCAAAGCCTAATCCTATAGAAAAACTTAATATAGATTTGTGATTACAAAATTGAGACGCTTCAACTCTTAATATCCTCACAAAACTCTCTCACAAGTTTTTCTCACCTATTTGGATTATGAAAATCCTACATAATCATCATCTATTTATATAGGCTAAACACAATCTTTTTTCTAATTTAAACGCATACTAAATTAGAAAATATTCTCTTTTTCTAATTTAAACACATACTAAATTAGAAAATATACTCCTTGTTTTCTAAGGCTTCTCCAAAACATAATTAAGGTAATTTGAATCATACCCTAATACTCATAGCCTCTTTTTTAAGAACCTCAATTTTCTCCTTAGAAGCACAAAATCTCTCCTTACTTCATTTTCTAAGTTCTTCTTTTAACATTTTTTAGTTTATCACGAAATCTACAATCCGGTCGTTTACTTTTAACTTCCTTATTCCATGCACCCTCCACCACTTGACCAATGTCAGGCTCTTCCAACCAGATGTTAAACACACGAAACAGTCTCGGTCCAAAATTTGAGTCCACATCCTTAAATACATAACATGTAAAAAAACTACAAGCAAAAATCAATCCAAAGACTTCGTACGTGCAGGAAGATCTAAAAGTAGTACTGCATCATACAACTATACAAAGTAAAAAAAGAATATTGAATTTCATCGTTTGAAAGACCAACGGATAAAAAAAAGATAGCTTTGACCAAAAATAGTCCACACGAGACTCATACATTGCACCCAAAAAAGGAAATAAAAAACAGTTACAACTTTCCCACTTTAAATAACAGAAAAACACACACTTAACATCACACACATTAACTATAATGCAAGATCCATACCCATTCAGATCATCTCACCATCGTCGAGCACATTCCGACGTCAACTTTCGCCTTCCGGATAATCTTGACACGTTTGATGCACCTTTTGAAGATCTGGGATCTGAAGATGATCTGTTTGGTACATTTATAGTTATTGAGAAACTTGGATCTAGTTTCACTGAAGGTGGTGAGGGTGATGGAGAGAAGAGCAGTAGTACGAAGCCGAAGCATCGGCATAGTAATTCGGTTGATGGGTCGAGTTTTTTGAGTGAGAATAGTATTGAAGCTAAGAAAGCTATGGCGCCTGAGAAACTAGCTGAATTATGGACACTTGATCCGAAACGAGCTAAGAGGTAATAATATAATAGCAAGTATTTAGTTTATGTTTTCGATAGTGTATAATGTGATATGATATAGTACATGATTTAGATCATCACTTTCATATATACCTCTTAGAGTTAAGTGTTTAAATCTAGGATGTTCTATACAAATTCGATCCATCCGATGCTATTTTGAGTTAGAGAGATAATTTGGATCTCATAGGTGTAAATTACTATCGGATTTCACAATTTAATACTACCAGTTTACCGCCAGGCAGAGCAGATAGTAATTTTGTGCTTGAACCCCCTAAAGCCGGGAAACAATGGGCTACTACGGTATCCTTCCGGGGTTCAACTAAAGAGAAATTGGTGGAAGGATAGTAATAGGATACTACTTAAAAATTATAAGGGGCTCAAACGTCTCTCATCATACTGATGTAGGACGGGCAGTTATAAAACTAGTGTTCGGTTATTTCTCTATACTTAAGTAGTTCAAGTCTAGTTTTAAGATCTCTAACATCTAAGATACTTATGTTTGTGGGAACTTGGTGGTAATAAAAAAATGATTATGACATAAAACTGAAGTGATATAGTTCATTACATCATTATTGTAACAAAGGGTGGCCATTTGGGGAGATTCCAATTTCGTGAGGTTTGCCAGAAGTTTAAAACTAAAAATTGCGGATCAATAGTATTAAGATTTTGGCATAAACTGCTGATTTTAGGTGATATTTCTATTAAACGGAAATATATAAAATCTGGAATTTCAAACTATTAAAGTCTAAACCAGGGTACAAATGAAGGAATTTGGGCCATGACGTCCTTGTCACGAGCTTCTCGTGTAAATGTGTTGGACCTTTTACTCTTACTGATAAAAAACAATGTCTATTTTTAGATGGAGTTGTCTTCTTACATGTCTCTCATGCTCGCCCTGATCCATGAACTTGTTGGCCAAACATTAAAAAATATACAGCGATAAGTTAGTCCGTTACAGTAGTATTTAATAAGCATATAATAAGATCATAACTAAGTTGATGTCTGGCACAAAGTGAGTGGTTTTGTACGCACAAACAACTGCAGATCCTAATTATCAAATTTGGGTATTCATGATGAAACTCAAGTCACACTTGCTAGAAATAATATTTCTGTAACAGTTGAGATATCAGCCAAGATTATAATTATTTAGGTGTGATAATATGTTTTTGAAAGTTTCAGATCATCTTATGCTTTGTAGCATACAGGATTTTGGCAAATCGACAATCTGCTGCGCGTTCAAAAGAGAGAAAGGCACGCTATATATCTGAGCTTGAGAGAAAAGTTCAGACCCTACAAACAGAAGCAACCACGCTTTCAGCGCAATTGACTCTGTTTCAGGTATTTTTTTATATTCCTACATAGTACTATGTAAACTTAGTTATTTCTCAAGTTTTTGTTTCATGGGAATTTAATCCTGATATTTTTTTCCCCTATGCTCTTTGACTCTACGGGACTGAAACTTTTGACCTTCTGGTCACAAAGAAACAACCTCACATGTGCGGGCTCACCTTTAATTAACTGGAATTGTATGAAAAACCATTGCATGATAAACTAACTTTAAATTCATCTGCAGATCTGCTAATGTGTATCTCTGTGGGCCGTAATATATTACGCTGCAGGTCCCATTTTTGACCCATTGACTTATCAATGGGTAAATGTGGTTATCTATCTTTGCTTAATGGGTCAAATGGGTAAAAAAATTATGAAAATGGAGATGGTAAAACGCAGCAGTCTCACGGGAACATTCTTGTAATAAATATGTCAATAATCCGTGTTGACCTGTTAGACAACCCAGCCGTTAATACAAAATTCATTCTATATTACTGCTTTTCCATTGACTGATGTTTTCTTTACGCAGAGGGATACAACCGGCCTATCTTCTGAAAACACGGAGCTTAAGATCCGGTTACAAGCTATGGAACAACAGGCTCAATTACGCGATTGTAAGTTTCCTACAAACACGATACATGCAACCATACTATCCCCTATAGCCTATTATTCCCCAGTCCCCTCTAAGGTAGAAGGGCTTATCTGTTAGTACTAGCAGAGCACTACAATATGCAGGGAGGGGTGGAAATTTTGATGCCTTTGCTTATGAACGGGTCGGTGTTGGTTATGTGTTTCTAGTTAGTCAAATGAGTAAAATAATATTTAGCTAAAAGAGAATGGTCACACAGATTTAAACTCGCCATAGGGACCATAGGGTCTTTTGACGCATACAACCTTCTAAACTGTTTTATTTAAAATATTTAGTTTCTTATTGTGACAATATAACTCATGTAATCATATTTGACGCGATAATTATTTATGATAAATGTATTCCTAACCAGCCCTTTCGCCAGCTCTAAGATGACTTAAAACATGATGATTACAAATTGAATTGTTTATTTTTTTAACAAGAATAATACTAAAAAATGATAAAACATTGCCTTTCATTTATTGCTATTAACTTATACAGAATATTTGGTTGTGCAAGTTTTAATTATCACTCTAATTATCTTATAAACGCAGCTTTGAATGAGGCACTGAAGCAGGAAGTTGAAAGGCTCAGAGTTGCAACTGGAGAACAAGCGAGCAGCTCAGATGGATATAATCTTGGAATGCATCATGTGCCCTATAACCAACCAAACTTCTTCGCAAACCAACACCAACCGGACCCACAAAAATACCACCACTCTCTTCTTGCAGCCCCCCATGATAAACTGCAACAGGATCAACTTAACCGCTTCCAGGGGCTTGACATCAGTACCCGAGGAGGTTCTCATCTTATCAAATCCGAAGTCCCTTCAATCTCCGCCAGTGAAAGCAGCAGTACGTTCTGATTGTCCTTTTTTTCCTTATTTCATGCATTGATTGTTCATAGATTGACAGCTCATTAGCATCCACGAGCACCCTTTCTATTAAAATTTCATTTATTTTTTGTCACATAATTAGCGATTTAGGCTTTAACAAGTATCTTTTTTATTGTTGTTCCTGTTGTCGTATTACTAAATTGTATTACGACCAACTGCATCGGCTTGAGCAATTCTCATAGCTCATTGTGAAGTGTGTTATACATTCAACTCTTACCATTGTTTCTGAAATAAGATTCTCGTGTTAATTTATTATCGCAATTTATGTATCGTCTTCGATGAAACCCAAGGGGGAAACCTAGTGGTAAGGGCTTGAGAGTCCCAATGAGAGGTCTCAATTTCAAATCCACAAACGTGTTGGGGCCACCCACCCTAGCAATATAATCCACTGTCGTAGTGGGCTTAGTGATTTACCGAGCTGCATAAGTCTTAGGGGGTGGTCTATGAACTCCGAGGTGTACCTGTCAGGTTACCAAAGGTGGTGTGGGTGGGGTTTCCTCGTACAGGAAACAAAAGCATTTGATTGTTAACTATTCTTCTCTTATTGTTATTCTTATACCTCATTTAACAACTGCGTTATTCTATTTATGTTATTTACGACTACTTATGTATCGTCTTCGATGAAACCCATGGGGCCAGCCTAATGGTAAGGGTTCGAGAGTCCCAATAAGAGTTCTCAAGTTCAAATCCCCAAACTCCTTGCAGTAGCCCGCCCTAGCCATATAATCCACAATCATGGTGGTCTAGTACTCTAAAAGCTAACAGTAAACAAGAAGGAAGATAGTAATGATATTTTATGAAGCACTATGATATAGGATTGGGCCAACTAACCTAGGTGGTGTTTGTTTTATAAATGATACATCTTAACAACCTCTTAATCTGACTCATTCAGACGCGGTCAGAAATTTGGGTCATTAAGTGTGTTTGTTTTCAACAGCTAATACTGGAGAAAACTTTTTGCAATACTGAATATCACAGCTAAGTCATCTAGTAGTATGAACACATTATTGTACGCACTATCATTATTGACGGTCTTCAACACTGGAGAAAACTTTCACAATACTGAATATCCAGCATAGAACTACACATTAATGAAGCATATGTGATTCCCCTCAAAGATACTCTTTAATTATTAAAATGTTTAAAATGGTGGAAAATGGTGTAGTGAGATCCATTCAATTTTGATTCTTACATAATCACAGTTTTTAGTGGGCTTATAGTAATCTTGGCATAGAATGTCCAAGAAGACAACTAATATTATACTAAAGCTGTATTAAAACTACATAAAATTCAAGTACAGGTTTCTGATAAGGGTCATGAGGTCATCCCTTCTCAGGGCGGAACTAATAAGACACAATTTGACCAGGTGCATTTACAAAAAATTATACAATACGAGGAACACAATTTTTTATACCAGATGCACTTAGAAAACATCGAGCTTTTTTACAAAATATAATACTACGCCGCAAAATTCTAGGGGTGTCTCGGGACCCACCCTGGTTCCGTCCCTGCTTTCTCTGTATATAGCTTTGTCCCTACCTACATTTAACACTTCCAAGCAAATTATTTAGGCTAATCACAACAATGATTCCTAGTTGTTTTTCAAGATATCCAAGTGGTTACATTATGTCACTCCTTTATCTATCTATTCTCAAAACGCCCCACCATCAAATACGAGATTAAAATTGAACACCACAAATTAGTTTGAGGGCCTGTGCAACTTTTTTCATGGCAAATGCTAGTGTTGTTAGTAACTCACACAGACTACCTCTCGCCGAATTTGAACCCTTAGACCTTAGCGTATTGGTTGGAAAGTGATAACAGGACTTTATGGTATCACTAGGCCTTGTTAGTTACAAAACATTTTTTTTTTGCTAGTATACACTCCATATTTTATTTAGAAGGCGGATTGACGCCAAAAGCGTTTTTTTTTTTGCAGCTATGAAATTGAATACAAGTTCTTTTTTTTTACTTATAAAAATTCATTGAGCCTTCATCACTCTGATACCTGACATACAGTTAAAGCCTATGAGTAACTAACTAGCTAACCTCAAAGTAGAGGACAGGGTCTATGGGTAGGGTTGGAGGGATAAGGGTGACCTAACAGACCATTATAAATGCACATGACACTAAATAAGAAGGTTGCATTTGCATGGAATTGTCATGTGGGCTCGTTGTCTGTTGGCTTGCTACACATGACCACGATATTAACTGATAAAACCCTACTGATGGTTACTCCTTGTCACGTCCCACGACAACACATTCAATGCACTATTTCACATGTTCGAACCCCTCAGCTCACAAATAGTAAATCTCATGTGAAACTTATGTTTACCACTTACAAATATAACTATATTACTTTGATATAACATATATTTATATTAGCTCTTACTATTTATGAGTTGGTGATTGCATTTACAATGGTCTGGATTAAGGATAAGAAAATAAATTCATTGCAGATTGCTCCTTAATTGAACATTTGAGATTCCAATTTCATGAATTTTCTACTTCAGTTACTCTGGTATCCTGGATGCTGTTTTCTATAACATTATATGAGGAAATAAATTTGCAGCAAACTGCAAGTATTATACGGGTGAAATGAGTGACAATTTATGTTTAAAATTCACATTATTGGCCAATGATCACTTGGTCGTTGGCGTGATATGTAAGTATTAACGAGCTGATCTCTTTGGGTAACATTGTCCGCTTTTGGTTACACTGATTTTAGATTGAGCTAATGCCAATTCACTCATTGACCATGATCAAATATGATCAAGCAAGCTAAACGCCACTTCCACTTGTTTCATGTATATCGTGGTAACTGGTTAGCCACCAAGACATCATATGAACCTACACATGCAATGATTACTCGATACATATTAGAAACAGTGAAGAGTCTTTTGAGTGGGCTAACATCTTAGTACTTAAGTCTCATTTATATATTATTCAAACTACATAACATGACATATCAGATCTTTTTGTGATTTCAATTTCTACAGGAGGTCTTTTCATCAATAAAATTTTTTGGGGAAATCCAAACAGAGACAACCCCTTGTGAACAAACCATGCATTGGTCCCCTCAAACAACATGCACAATTTGGATCAGTTCAACATCACGCTTTCCTTTTGTGGCTACTATTTAAGGTTTGATTGATACTTGTCCCCAAGATATAAGTTTTTATGGTTTGCAAGTGTTGATATAAACACATGAACAAGTAATTGTATCTAAAAATTGTAAAACAAAATTACAAATCAGAAACTATAAAATAGCAAAAAGATTTACTATTGAATGTGTTTTGCCATACATTGCATACATTAACAAGAAAGCATACCTCAGGGAATTAGAAAAATAACCCTGCATCTTGATGATATTGAAGACATCTACCTACGATTTTGAACCAACAAAGTCAAACAAGTGAAATTCAAAATGTTATCAAGACACTAATGACATGAAGACAAAGGTTCTATTTTCTCATGTAAAAGATTTTCAACTAGGAGTCAAGTGCTATCAAAGTAGAACTGATGATCGACTAGTTGGGGGGTTTTGAGGGTCAATAATAAAAATCTGTCTGGAAGTTTAGTGTTTATTTTGTTTTCTTTATTTATTTAGTTTTTTTTATTAAGTATTTTCATATTAATGTTATCTTGTTGCACAAGAATACGTGAGTATAAATAGGGTTAGGAGTCATTCAGTTTTGGAGAAAGAGAATAGAACAGGTCTGAGGATTTGGAAAAGCTTTCATTGTTCTTTGTTTTAGTGTTTTTCTTCATTATTAATAAAATTATCAGCCGGTTCTTATCAAATTAGTATCAGATCAAGATCTGGGCCATAATTTGTTTTTCGGAATCACTGTTCACCAGAATAACTGTTCACCCGAATCATTGTTCCTCCATCGAGATCACTATTATCAGAAGTTATTGGAAATAACATAAAAGTTGTGTGTATTGTGATGTTGAATTTCATCGAGTATAAGACAGAAGCCAAAAAGCCAATTCAATGGTGCTTTGGAGAAGAAGATTGACAGACGGTATTAAAAAATTATATGCGAGTATCAAAGCAATAAAGGACGAATCAGAATGCGAGTTAGAAGTAAGATTGAGGAACTCACAGAACTATTACTTGGGTACCTGCTCACATCACAATCAATACATGTAGACCATGTGCCTCAAATTACCAAGGTAGCTGCAAAGACAACCTGTATGTCCCACCAATACGACGACGTTATGATGACCTTGAGTTTGAATTGCATAACGCTGAATCAAGCACTACTATTGGAAAAAACTTGAGGCCTAAGTCTTGGGATGCGTAAGGATCAAACAAATCGTCCAGGTACAGCGAATCTCAGTTGAATGCGTCTGTGCCGACTTAAGCCATATACAGATTCTCTATTTGTTGAAGGAATGCAACCTACATGTTTTGGACGGGAATTTAGGGTGGATCCGCAAGTGGAGGTTGATAGGGAGATGCAACACGTGATGGGAACAAACTAAACTGGAGAAATAGTGCATCAGGGGGCTGGAACAAATCAAGCAGGAGACAGATTCGCATATCATGGATTTGAGCACCGAATGAGAAAGTTGAAGATGCCGGTGTTTGAAGGTGAAGATGCATATGGATGGATATATAGAGTTGAAAGGTATTTTGAAATTCAAGGACTTCCGCAACATGAACAACTACGAGCAACAGCTTTATGTATGGAAGGCGAGGCTCTATCTTGGTATAGATGGAGTGAGGGACGAACTCCATTCCATTCGTGGGATGGTTTTAAGAGGCGCTTGTTGATACGGTTCCAACAATCACAAGAAGGGAATTTGTATGAGCAGTTCTTGGCAATAACTCAAGAAGAATCGGCTCGAGCATATGTTGCTTTGTTTGAAAAACTGGCTTGCCAACTGGTTGGGATTCCAGAAAGTGTGATGGAAGCCACTTTTATAAAAAGGCTTAAACCTGCACTTAGGGCAGCAGTTAGGGTCATGAATCCCGAAAGTTTGAACAATGCTATGAAGTTGGTTGTATCAATTGAAGACAACCAGTTATACGAGGGTGTTATGCAATCTAAGGGTGTGGCTGCGGTAGTCGGGCAAACCACTAGTAAAGGAGATAACTTTCGACGGATGACCGAGTTAGAAATACAAGATATGAAAGCTAAAGGACTATGTTTCAGGTGTGAGGAGAAATACACACCCGGTCATCGGTGCGCGAGTCGCACCTTGCAAGTAATATTGGTCAATGAGAGTGATGAGGCAGAAGAACCAGACCTTAACTTCAAATCATGGGATCGTGGTTCCAAGATTGATTAAGATGAAATTTCGAATCCACACCATGAGGACAAGGTGTGTTTTGGGGACGGGAGTAATGATACGAACTGATGATCGACTAGTTGAGGGGTCTGAGAGTCAATAATAAAAGCTGCTGGAAGTTTAATGTTTATTTAGTTTTCTTTATTTATTTAGTTTCCTTTTATTAAGTACTTTCTTATTAATGTTATCTTGTTGAACAAGAATACGTGAGTATAAATAGGGTAGGAGTCATTCAGTTTTGGGGGAGGAGAATAGAACAGGTCTGAGGACTTGGAAAAGCTTTCATTGTTCTTTGTTTTAGTTTTTTCTTCATTATTAATAAAATTATCAGCCGGTTCTTATCAGAATCTCACAACACCAAGACTCGAGTTAGATGCATTCACACAATCAGGCCATACATTGTAGTTAGATAGCCATAGTTTTTTTTTCAGGTAAATGGTTTTTTACCATGGTAAAATATATTACTAAAAAACATAATTAGTACAGGAAATGTGGTTGCGTGCCACATTCACTATTACAAGACAACCGCATCATTTGTGCTTTAAACCAAAACTAACAAGAATGACATGTCAAACTCGAACTACAACAATCCTAACCGAAAATAAATAATACAAACATCAAGCTCAACGATTAGGAATGTAAAAGGGGCTTGAACATTAACCGACATCATGAACACGGCAAGTAGGGAGCTTCTATAGTTTGGAATAGTCTACAAGATAGATGTTGGAAAGAAGAATTTTATGGCCATAAGTGAAATTGCTAAGTTCTCCTCGAGAAACTCGAATGGGTAATGAAAAAAGTATAGAAGTTCGTTGAAAAACATTGAGAACTCCTCTCACCCCAGAAGAACAATCAGGTTACCAGCGGGTGGTGGGTTGCATTAAGAACGTCTGTGTTAGGAACACGAAAGTGTCGGTCACTTTCATAGATAACAGTCGTTAGCTCGTTAAGTAATTTTTGGAAACTTATATAGTTAGTTAGCTAAAAGCCCATGGATAAACCCATGAAGGCCCAAGCCCACGATCCATTGTAAGTATATAAACACCTCTCCATGCCTTGGAGAGGTGGTTGGTTGGTTGTATTTTTCACATAGTTAATGCATTTCTTTTCTCTTACTTTCTCTCACTAGAAATACTTCCTTCCTTCTCACTTTCTCTCTCTAGTTCTTGTTGTTAAAGATTACTAATATTCTTCAATTGATATCAAGAGCCATAGAGTGGTGTGTTTAGTTTTTGTGTTTATTTTTTTCTTGTTTTCGAAGCTATTGTGTACACTAAAAGATCATTTACCTTGGTAAATTTGATCTAGTATCTTTAGGATATAGGTGTACAAGCTTTGAATCTAGAAAAATATCATTTTTGGTCATCTTTGTGTTTGAAAACTTTAGAAAGAACAAAATCTTGATTTTAAATTTTTCGGCTTAAAAACCTTAAAGTTCTCATTTTTCTTGTTCCTATAGGTTTAGTAACACTAGTTGTACAAGTATTTTTGCAAAACAACCATCAAAAAGGTGTCTTTTTGTGTTTTAAAATTTTTGGGTTTCGTAATAGTGTAAGTCGAACAACTGAAGTCGAACAACTGAAGTCGAACAACTGAAGTCTAACAACTAAAGTCGAACAACTGAAGTCGAACAACTTTTCCTAGTTGGAACCGAACAACTTTTCTTAGTTGGAACCGAACAACTTTTCTTAGTTGGAACCGAACAACTTTTCTTAGTTGGAACCGAACAACTTTTCCTGGTTGGAACCGAACAACTTTTCTTAGTTGGAACCGAACAACTTTTCCTAGTTGGAACCGAACAACTTTTCTTAGTTGGAACCGAACAACTGTTACTAGTTGAAACCGAACAACTAACACTAGTTGGAACCGAACAACTCAATTTTTCTAAATTATACGGTTTATTTCTTTGACTTGTAAAATCCCGTGAAACATTAACTTGTAAAACACTAAAAGGACAACTTAATTAAACAAAAATTCTTTCTACCACCATCCGATCAAACAAGTAATCTTTTAACACACATATTTCACAATGACGACTCTTGCTAACAAAGTGATTTTTTCGTGTGCTGAAAATCATCCACCTATGTTGGAAAAGGATATGTATGATTCTTGGAAAAGCAGAATGGAACTATACATGATGAATAGACAACATGGAAGAATGATTCTTGAATCCGTTGAAAATGGTCCACTCATTTGGCCTTTAATTAAGGAAAATAGAGTGACACAGCCAAAGAAATATTTTGAGTTATCTGCTACGGAAGCAATTCAAGCTGATTGTGATATCAAGGCAACAAATATCATTCTCCAAGGACAACCATCTGAGGTCTATGCATTGGTTAGCAATCATAAAGTCGCCAAGGAACTTTGGGAAAGAATTTAACTTCTCATGCAAGGAACTTCATTGACTAAACAGGAAAGGGAGTGTAAGCTTTATGATGAATTCAATAAGTTTGCTTATAAGAAGGGGGAAACACTACGTGAATTCTACTTGAGATTTTCACTCCTACTCAATGACATGAACATCTACAACATGAAACTAGAACAATTTCAAGTGAATACAAAGTTTTTGAATACTCTCCCTCCTTAGTGGAGCAAATTTGTAACTGATGTTAAACTGGTTTGGGTTTTGCACACGACTAACATTGATCAGCTTCATGCTTATTTGGGACAACATGAATTTCATGCAAATGAGGTTCGTTTAATGCATGAACGCAACTCAGATCCGCTTGCTTTGGTTGCATCCCATCAGATGACCTAGTCTCCTTATCAAACTCATCAAAACTTATACCAAAACACTTAATTTCAATCACAAGTTTCACCATATCAGTCTCCACAGTTTAGTTCACCTTATCAGTCTCAACAATACTCAACTCATCAATCATCAACACCTCTTTCAATCTCTTACCCATCCAACGATTATCAATCATCCGTTTACCACAACGTTTATTCTCCATCATCATCCATCCCTCAATTAGAATATGCTCCCACAGTTAACCAACAACCTAAGTTTTCCCAACCAGACTCGGGTCTAATTGTTCTAGTGTTCCAGAAAGGTGATGACCCTATTGATGCCATAAAGCACATGATGTCTTTCTTGACTGCTGTTGTCACTTCCCGCTACCCCACTACTAATAATCATCTGAGGAATTCGTCAAACCCTAGGCAACAAGCTACCATTAATAATGGAAGAGTTACCTTATAACCAATTCAGGGGAGACAAACGTCTTTAGCTACGAGTACTATAAGGACATACACTCTAGGAGCAAGTGGAAGCAATTCTAGGAAACAAAGGACTGTTATCTGTTACAACTGCAAAGGGGAAGGCCATATGTCCAAACAGTGCACTGAACCTAAGAGGAAATAGGATGATTCTTGGTTTAAGGATAAAGTGTTGTTGGTACAAGCTCAAGCAAGTGGTCAAATTCTACATGAGGAGGAACTTGCATTTTTGGCAGATCCATGAATTCTAAAAGGACAAGCCACATAGACTATCATTACTCATAATGCTACCTATCAAGCTGATGATTTAGATGCATATGACTCTGATTGTGATGAACTCAACACTGCCAAAGTTGCTCTTATGTCGAATTTATCTCATTATGGTTCAGATGCTCTTGCTGGGGTACACAATCATGATAATATGAATAATAATATGCTTAATCAAGCTATGCAGGCGATGCTGTCTTTTGAACAGTCGAATGTTGTGACTCATTTAGAGACTGAAATAAACAGTGATAGCAATATCATTCCTTATTCTCAGTATGTGATTGAATCACAACAGGCAGTTGTTCAAAATTCTAACTCTTCTGCACAACAAGATGCACTGATATTATCTGTGATTAAACAACTAAAAACCCAAGTAGTTAATTGTACCAAGAGAAATCTGGACAATAAAAGTGTCAATGATACTTTAACTGCTGAGCTTGAAAGATATAAAGAACAAGTTAAAGTTTTGAAAGAAGGACAAAATGTTGATTTATGGAGTAATGATACCGTTTCAGATTCAAGTGCACGGTCTATAGAGATTAATCATCTTAAACAAACGCTTTCAGAACATTTAAAAGAAAAGGAATCTTTAATGCAAACAGTTACTCTTCTCAAAAATGATTTTAATAAAGAAGAATCTAGGAACATTGATAGAGAGATGGCGTTAGAAAAGAAGATCAAACAACTAGATAATATTGTTTTTAAAATAGATTAATCTGCACAAACTGTTCACATGTTGACGAAACCTCAGTTTCTCTATGATCATACCACTAAACAAGCTCTAGGTTTTCAAAATCCTTTCTATATGAAGAAAGCTCAGCAGTTGGAACCAAAGCTTTATGATGGTAATGTCATTAAGAATACGAGTGCTATTTTTATTCCTGACTCCAACGAGACCCTAATGCTTGCTGAAGAGAGTCGTTCAAAAATGCTTTTAAAACAAAAAGATCCTATGATGTTAGAAAAGAAAGTTAATACTACACCAGTCGATTATGTTATCCTTAATCAACTTTCTCAAGATTTTGAAAAATGATTTGTTCCTCAAACTGAATTATCTTCTGAATAAGCCTTTTGGTCTCAGAATTTTGTGAATTCTCCAGAACCCACTCTTTCTAGTAGACCCACCAAAGTTGAGGTTCCAAAAGAACTTCCTAAAGTCAGCATGGTTAATACGAGTTTGAAGAAACTTAAATACCATCTTGCTGGTTTTGATGTGGTTGTCAAAGAAAGAACCACGACCACAGCTAGGACTTATTTAACACATTCAATCAATATTTGGTTAATGAACTTTCTGAAGTCCAAAATGTCTTTCATCAAATGGAACAGGCTGTGGAACA
>BQNB010091719.1:4410-26801 GCA_026074375.1 Tanacetum coccineum
ATATATTTGGCAGTTTTTGTCTGTTTTTGGTCATTTAAGCTCGTTTTTAGAGGTAAAAGATATGTGTAATTAAGCACATGTAGGAGTTGTAGGTGGTACACTTAGGCTAAGTACCCGTATTCTCTCTTCCTACAGGTTTGACAGTAGTAGCAAAAGCATTCACAGTCCTAGTCCTCTTATATCATCCCTTACACTCCTATCCTTGCAAGGTTCCCCCATATTACCCCTCTTCTCAATCTTCTTAATTGATCCATTCCTAACAGCCTCATCAGTTAGTGCATCAGAAATCTGCACATCCTTTGTATAGACTTTGGCTCCGTTGCTGCCTATCAGTATACGCAGCATGGCTAGCCCTGACCATGGCATGATTTCACAACTCAGATTCCAACTTTTGCATCTCATGATTAGGACAAAACTCTTATATCATCATAAACTTAAAGTCATTTCATGACATACTAACAGCAACTTCTCGGCTTAGCGTGCGAATCTAAGAGTTCCACCATGTTAAAGCCTTACCCACAAATGAACCAGCAGTGTATTTCACTTTTTGGTCAATACTACAACCACGAATATCATGCACAAACTTCATTTTCTTAATCCAATGAGTAAGAACTACAGCACCTCCCTTACCATCATATTCCTTAGGGTTACAAGATAAAAACTCCTTATATGAATAACCTACTCGGTTTCCATTCACTATCACATTCCTAACGTTCTCCTAAACGTTCTCATTAACCACATTACCATTTTGATTTCCAAGATTCCCTCGGTTACTAACCTGAGCCAACATGGCGGGTAAGAGATTCTGCAATTGCTAGGCAATGATTGTTAAGAAGTCGGGTACACCCCTATTGGCTCCCTCTACATTCCCATTGACTCCCTCTACACCCCCATTAGCTCCTAAACCCTGGTCATTTCCTTGACCATTCAATTCATCAACACACTCATCATTACCTTCCCTAGGTCTTCTACCCCTTCCACTTTTATCAACCCGTTCACCTGTTCCCCCTCCTAGTGATTCGGCAGCAGGCCGGCCAGTACTTCGGGTCCTCATCCTTGGCGGCATTATCTATACGAGGGAGAACATGGGCAACGTTAGGTAAGCGGGGAGACTGGCACATATATATAGAATATCTTGCTATATATAACCAGATATAAACATAACACCACCCTACGATGTCAACATCGATTTGTGTGAACAACATTATCAAGTATGAGTGAGTTGTGATACGCTTATAACTACGTTAGCCACTGTACTTATATTCGCATCCTTTCCCGTTCATAGTCAATATTGAGCCCACCCATTTCAATGACTAACATAACTAAGGCACCAAACCGCGAACACACAAAGGAACACAAAAGCGAAACACCACGCACATAGATCCTATATGCAACTAAATGATGGATCTTAGGTTATAGTCTAGGCCAAACCACCTAGTTCTCTATAACCTTGGCTCTGATTACCAATCTGTCACACCCTGACAATGGCGGAAACTCAAGAATGCAACATAATGATCAATCATAACACAAGATACAAAATAGAGAAAACTACATTGCATAAACTCCAAGTGCTATGAAGACCATCAACCTTGAACAAACTCAAGTGATGTCCCAATCGCAACTAAAATCCACAATCTCTTACAATTATTCATATGCCCGCACAGGGGACCATAATCCAAACTTAATCCAAAACATCCAAAACTAGAATCAAACAATAAGCAAGCAAGACTTCAAACGAAATTCCACACGGGATACTTCTAAGTCTGCTATCAATCACCAAACTACTCTTCTTTCACTTCACCTGAAAATGATACTCGAAAACGTCAACAATAATGTTGGTGAGCTTGTAGGTTTGACCTTAAACCCAAAGTTGTGCCAATACTTCAACAGTGGACAATAGTCCTACATGACATTGAATATATGCAAACAACTCTAGCATCACCGCTACCATATGTCACTTACGCACTTAAAGGGCCAACCATCTGGAGCACTAAAATTAGGGCAGGACCACACACAAACCTAGGTAGGCGTACCCATCCGCTCCAATAATCACACAAATACTAGGTAGGCGTACCCATCCGCTCCAATAATCACATAAATACTAGGTAGGTGTACCCATCCGATCTAATAATCTCACAACACTGGGTAGGCGTACCCATCCGATCCAAACAATTATGCATCACATAATATCCACATAACAGTCATAAGCACATAACTTATCCCAAAAACAAAACCACATTTCGCACAGATCAATTCAAAACATTTCAAAACACATTTGAGTATCATTTTCCCCTGACGGAAAAACCAGTAATCTTAAGCAACCCAATCTCAATCACAGCAAGCAACTGGCACCGTGCCACCCGACCTCGCTCGCACACGACCTAGTCCAATTAATGTCCCATTTTAATCATCCAATTCCAAAACAATCTTCACGCTTGATGCATAGATTAGATGCGTTGTACAATTACCCAAAACAGTTTTTAGTGGTGTGATGGTTGACGACTTAACTCCATAATCATATCAATCTCATTCCCCGATAATACATACTTATACTATTTAGCTTAAATAGAGAAGTAATATAATAAATATTTATAATTATTAATTATAAATATATCTCGACAAGTCCATTCGGTACACCTTAGCCACTTCAAAATAATCATTATACGGTTGAAAATGAAACGGTTACCCATAATAAACACTTTAAAGAAGTTTCGAGAAAAATTATATTTTTGTCCTTTAGTGAATTTATTAAATAAATAAAATAATTAAATATTATTTTATTATTTAAAAATCAAAAATCATGTTTTTAAGTATAAACTTTTTACAAAATTTTGACATGACTCGTACGTTTATACAACGTTTTCTAAGGTTTGAAACCTTATTTTCAACATTTTTCACAAATTCTACACTTTTTGACAAAATTCCAAAATCTCCATCGTTAACGCTTACCAACACGTTTTCTCCAAAATATCATTCAATATCACCTCGTAAATATATTTCCACTTTCAAAGTCCGTCAAAATTCTCATAACTACTAAATATCGCTTATTGGGTCTTAAGGCCCAACAAGGGTCCATTAGGACATTTATAAGTTCAAAATACGATCCAAGTTCAAAACCAAAGTCCATTTACATATATATGTAAATAATTATATGTAAAAATAATCCGAACCACAATAAGCCCTCCCATTAAGCCGCGGCTCAAATAGACTTATTGAGCCGTGAGTCCATAAACTCTACAATACGTATATTAAGATTTAAAATAAGCTAATAAGCTACGTATCGCTTTTGGTTACTACCATAAGCCTAAAAAATATTCCACAACATACGCCATAACACAAAAATAATCAAAATCACTTTCCTAGTGATCTTGGGAAACCATTCGTGGCATATAAGCCCAAAATAAGCCAAGAAATAGCTTAAAAATAAGCCTGAATAAGCCATATAAGCTATTAACAAAAATAAGCTATCTAGCAACAATATATTATTTAACCATCACGACCACGACATCAAAACTACAAAAACCCTCTTTTATCTTTTTACTATTCACGAACCAAACACCCCTTTAATCATACGTTTCGTTTCCAAAATCGATTTTCACAACGATCAACTTGTACAACTAACATCTATGCATCAAAATAAACCCAAAAGGACAAACGAAATTTAAATTTGAAAATTTACAAGAAAATATTCAAATTTGTAGATTTTGACACGAATCGGACAACCCAAACGTTGTTTAAATGAATAACCAAACACTAGAATCAACCCCCAATATTTATATCTTCATGTTTTCTTGATCAATCTTTAAAAATTTATGTATTTCTTGTTTGTGTGGAGTTCGACCGGTTATACACACACACACAAGAGTGCGTGTTTTTGATTTTTTTGAAAATGATAAGAATGAGTGGAAAAGAGGTGAAAAGGAATATAAGTGTACACACCTTGGGACATATTAGCTAAAATTAAGCCACATTGTCTCCTTAACCATACCATGACTCATAGCATCCTATGGGGTCTCGGGTCTTTCTTTTCGTGTCAAAATCACTTAAAAGCTTGTAAAACTCAACTGGAAAATTTACCCCAAAGTTAATTAGCATTTTTATTCACTTTAAAAATACTTTTCCATTAACCTAGAGTATTCACATGACATATTTTCACTTTAAACCCTTCAAAACTCAATTTGGACATTAACGGACGTGTCGGACTCGTTTTTTGGCATTTCTCAAAATTCACGGGTCAAACCACCCGGAATACACATAACACAATAATACCTTCCAAAAAGGATTATTAATCACAATAAACCTCAAATCATCGCATATCTCATAAAATCACCACCGTTAACACGGTACAAAATCTGAATAAACTGACAAAAGTTAAATAGTCAAAGGACTATTAATGAAATATTCAAAACACAAAAAGGGCAAAGGTTACACCATTGCTTTAATCCCTAAGATAGATTATAATCAGCAAATATAGATGCTTTATGCGGATGCTTAATATGAGACACAATGTAATATGTCTAAGATCTTAGGATGACGACACGTAACTCTAAAAATAGATGATGCCACCTCGAGAGAAGAACTATTGCACTAAATAAAGCAAACCAAACGTTCTAATTAGATTAATAATGGTTAATACAGTTTTCTATCATAAGGCTCGACTGCTCTTTTATAATCTGTTAATTAGCTTGCGTGGGTAAAAATGCCTTGAATTGATTGTAGTCACCAACCAAACCGTGCCAGTCTCTCAAGCTAAAAACCCCCTTTTCCCGTTAGAATTAGGATTTAGACTGACATAGGTTTAGAATAGAATTAACATAGATTAAATAACCAAGATATTAATTAAATTGATAGATATAACCTCACTCTCAGTGATCGACACTCTACTTACCACGAAACTACCACTGAACGGGTACACTACCCGTTAAAGTGTTGTTTTTGGTTGAGTCGACAAAATATAAATTTAAAACTTGAATCATTAAAATATACCATACGCACATCAGATGTTAATTGTTTCAATTACATCAATGTCATTTACACCCGTGGTTCATACTTTTTCTCATGCACATTTTTAATTATGTTTCATCAAGTTGTTGAATCGTGAGTTTTTGCTGTAGCTGAGCTTTCATTTGTTTATCTCAAAAATATTACGAAATTCCAAGAATTCTGATTCTTACCTGGTTTTGTACTTGAAAACTTTCTTCCATTTTGTTTGTATTGAAATATCTATATACCTCACTACTCACGAAAATACAAAGTTTTTAGAGTTGTAAAAATCTGTTTAAAAGTTCATTATAAACTTCTTTTTCAACCATATCTTTCGTTTTGGAAAACTCATCATTAAGCAAAGGACTTTTTACTTGACATTGTTCAGCATTTTGGTCAATCTCTCCTCCCCTATGACACATATTTTTTGAATTAAAAGTGGTATTGCTATCAACCTTTTCTAACAGATATGTGTCATAAATGGGTTTAGATTGCTCATAAAGATGTTTGGTTCATTAGCAAGAACATTATTTTGAAGCAGTCATGTACCTTAGCAAATGGCACTTGGTCATTTACTGGTCTGATATCTGCATCCACAGCATGTGTGATATAATTCCCTGACCTGCTGCTTGTATCATGCTTATCTGACTTTGTCCTGCTGCTTTCTGTAATAACCGACCCATCATCCAATGCTTTAACGTCCATGTTCAAATTAGCCTCCAATGTTGTTCTCTCAGTGACCAAACTCTCGTGCTGTTGTAACTGAGTTTCATTCACTGATTTGCTCAGTGCATTGTTGTTTTCTGACTCTATCCAACTGCTTTTCGAGACAATCAAACTGTCATCCACTGCTTGAACCAGATTTATCTGAACATCTTGTAATGGTAGCTTGAAGCTTTTCTTAATTTCATGTTCATGAAGTATTTCTTCATTCAATTGTTTTCCATTCACCTTTAGTGCATTAAATTCATTTTCTTTCATGCGTAATATACCATATGTAATTACAGCTCTATGAATGACCACTTTAAGTGTATCCAGGTTCTCGAGTAGATCACGTCTGTAAGTATCAGGTTCGCAGAGTGTGTATTCTTTGAAATCTTGTTGCCAACATTGATTCAGATGATCCGATGAATTTACCCCTTTTGAGGCAAAAAATTCCTTGAACTGTGTTCGGAGTACTTCAAGACAAGTCTTTGCATTAACCTCATGAAGATTCTCTCTTTCAAGTTGTAGCCTTAACTGATCCAGATTATGGAACATCTTCAATTTAAAAGTCTGATGCTCTTCACCGAAGAATGTGCGAAACGCAAGTTTAAATGCATCAATAGCATAAGACGAATTATTGAGATAGAGATCATGAAGATGTATCTCGAGTTGTTCAAACCATGTCATGCAGTGGGAGTGCCTTTGTTTTATGAGCCGTTACGTCAGTTAAAGCTCTCTCTCATTTGAATTTGAAGATTCTATTGAAATTCAATGTGTGAAATAAAATTAAGGATCTTAAGTAAATTAAGTGATGTTGTTGTGGTTTGTTGATGCAAATCTTGTTCACGGGATTTTACAAGTCTTGATTAAACCGAAAAATGAATAAACTTTTACGAGATTTTACAAAATCAAGAAGAAATCGTGAAATGATAATTGTTATGGATTGTTTTTGGTGAAATCTTTGTTGTAAATGAAGAACTTGAACTTTTGTTAACGATTGATGAGCTAAAAGGATGAACGGTTACTACACTTTTAAGTTAAAATGAATAACGGTTGATTAAAACACAAACAAAGACTAACGGTGTAATTGAAATCCAAGTAAGGTGCTTAACGGTTGTTAATTATGGTTGAAGGGACTAACGGTGCAAAATTGTTTTAGCCTTAAGGACTAACGAATGTAAATTAAGTTATGAGTACAAATGTGTAAGATTTGATTGAGCTTGGAGGGTTAACTGTTTTTTACTAACTATAACATGGGACTATTTGATGAATCTGTTTTTGATATTTAGGACAATCTTGCACATTACGATTATTGTTTGTTAAATTGATAAATAAAAAACCCTTCGCCAAACAGAATTGTTTGTTTCTTCGTTTGTAGAATGTAAAATGCAACAATTATGTTTTATGTCTCGCGATCTCGTACGGTTATCGTCAACCAAAAGTAAATACACTATGACGATCTATGAAGGATTGCGATCGGAGTGATATAGGTTAGAAGACCCACGAACAACCGACACTCGAAACCAAAAAACCCGAAACAACTCGAAACTCAATGGTTTTCTTAAGCAAATCGCTAGCTTTGAGAATTGGCAAACCGCTGAGTCATTTGTTTTACCAAATCGCTATAGACTTTTCATTTGGGCAGAGTTTCGTTTATGTAAGCCATGACAAAAAAATGTGAACCACTGAACCTGTGACAAACCGCTGTGGTATGTATGACAAACCTCTACCTGTATGAAATACAAACAGCTATGGTCCTTACTTATACAAACCGCTATCGTACTAGTTCTTGTATTTTTGCCAAACAAACAAAAAATGTCCTTACTTTCTTGTCTTGTTTCAAATCGTGGACCACAAACAAATAGTCCAACTCAGAAAATAAGCTTGTAAATAAGATCTTTACACCATAATAAGCCTCAAAAAGCACAACAGATAAGCTACAAAAGACTCTAAAGGAAAATGTTTAAAGCTTTTTGTGAGATAAATAAGCTAAACCTTGACATCAAGAAAATAAGCCACGATCTAAAGCCTTGAAAATAAGGTCAAATAAACTGGAACCCTCTAAATAAGCTACAAAAACTGGTAACAAATGATCTTAGATGGTTTTAGAGGATAAAGGTCAAGGCTTTTTAGGACAAATAAGCAAAAACTCAAAAACACTTATAATAAGCTACGTTTTAGAAGCTTGAAAATAAGCTACAAAAAGCTGTTAAACCCACGAAATAAGCCACTAAAACTATACTATTAATAAGCTATAAAGGTTTTAGAACAAGAAAGTTGAAGGCTTTCATAACCAATAAGCTTAAGAATATAATCCGACTACAAAATAAAGAAAACAAAAACCGTTCCTATTTTCATCACTGTTTTACTTACATTCAAATTAGTTATAAGAATATAAGCCCAAAATATTAGCCCATTAAAATGAAATGGATCTGAAATGGAACCAAATAATGAAACAGTAGAAATCTAAAAACCAAGAGAAACGTGAGAATAAGCCTAAAATAAGTCGAACCATTAAGCTCAAAATAAGTCACCACAAGAAAACCACTAAAATCTTATTGCAAATAAGCTATATTAATCTTTAAAAAAACTGTTAAGAGGACCAAATAAGATTCCAAATGTTTTCCCTTTAAGCTACACACTTTTTATAGAGAAAAAGGTAAAAGGTTTAAGCTCAAAAGAAAGAAAATAAGCTACGAGTAAAAACTTGTAAAAAGAACTTAAATAAGCTGTGTTCTAATATGCTCTTAAAAGACTTGTAAAAACGGACTAATAAGCCACGTATAACCTTACCAATATAAATCTAGTTATGGTTTTTATAACCCACAAATAAGTCCATTTATGTTATAGCCCAAAATGTTTTGAAAAGATCAATCAGTTTTATTCAAACAAGCACCTAAGCAAATCAAATAAAAAAAATGAGCCGAACTAAAATAATGATACCACAACGAACCAAAACAAACGCCACAATAAAACCATGAACCACTTATTGCCCGAAGATCAAACCATGGTGATGATACCAATTGTAGGTTCCTTATTTTCACACAAATATGAAACTAGAGAGAGAAAGCTATAGAGAGAGAGTGGAAGGGAGAAACATATGAAAAACACACTATTTTGTGTGTGTAAAATGATTTAACCAACACCCTCTCCATGTGTGGAGAAGGTTTATATAGTTACAAGGGTGCGGGCTAACCGGGCTTTCCTTAGGCTTTCTATAAGTCGGCCTGGTTAGCTTCCTAACTATTACATAAATTATCTAACTATTACAAAGGCTCATGAAATCGATAATGATTGTCACTTCACTAAAAACTGAATTCCTAACAGGAATTGGGTATGATAATCAGAGGGTAGTTAACGTTGCTGGGGCTAGGGAGAATGTCGGTACACAAGTGGTACAACAGTTTGGGATTCAGTGTTATAATTGCAAGGAATATGGGCATGTAGCAAGGGAATATCAGAAACCGAAACGGGCAAAGGATGCAGCTTATCACCAGGAGAAAATGCTATTGTGTAAGCAAGAGGAAGCTGGAATCTGGTTGAGTGCTGAACAAGCTGATTAGAGGGACGACACTGATGATAAACCTGACGATCAAAAATTAGAAGCGCATTATATTTACATGGAACAGATTCAAGAGGTTACTCCATATACTGCTGACAATTCTGGACCCATCTTTGATGTTGAGCCGTTGCAAAAGGTAAAAAATAATGATGATAACTATAATGTGTTTGCTAATGACAAAGAACATCCTGAGCAACCTGAATCTGTTAATGTCACATATCTGAAGGAACATGGTGATACTAATATCACTACTGATTCATTGGATATGAGCAATAATGGAGGAGAGGCTGACCAAGATGAAGATGAAGATCTTGCTAGAGAACGTGATTTGCTTGCTTCTTTAATTGATAAACTAAAATGTGAAATTGATGACAGGAAAAATCGTAATAAGCTTTTGGAATCATCGAACAAGACTTTAGTTGATAAATTGAAAGGTGAAATAGAGGATTTCAAAACCAAAAATAAAAGTTTAGAATCATTAAAAAACCATTTCAAAGAAGCAAACAATGAACTGTCAAAGACTAATCAATTGATGTTTAATGACCTTAAGAAGTTCCAAGCTGAACTTGATAGGTATCATGATGTGAATTATGCGTCAAAGGTGGAAATTGATTGTGCAAAAGCTAAAGGTGATTTGGTGTCATACAAAATGGAATCTCAAAAGTCATTTAATGAATATACTCGAAAGATAAATGATTTAAATCAAACGATTTCAGAAATGAAAAAGGAGCTTTTTGCACATCAAGAAACCATCTCCATAATGTCACAAGAAAAAGAGGCTCAGAATAAGTTTTACAAAACTCGTGAAGACAAAGAAATTGAAAAGGTCATTGCTTTAGAAAACAAAGTCAAGGTTTTGGATGATATTGTATATAAAACCGGTCAATCAGTTCAAACAATGAATATGCTTAATCGTAATTGTAAAACGAGTTTTGTTAAACCTGAGTTCCTCAAGAAAGCTCAAAGAGCGAATCCTCGTCTGTATGATATAGGTTGCTATAATGATAATCTTGATTTAATGTTAGCTCCCGAATCTGATGAAACGATTCATCTTGCCCAAGAAAGTTAATCAAAATTAAGTGATTTAATCAAACCTTTTGATTATAAAAACTTGAATAATCTTTTATGATTTGTTCGTTCCTCAACGTGAAAAGTCTACTGAACAAATATATTTTTCAGAAAGGTCAAAAATGAGTCATACACCTGTTAAGAATGAAAATTCAAAGGATTCTTTTAATAAACACACAACTTTGTTAGAAAGATGGATGGATGAATCCATTCCGTTGGATCAAAAGTGTAAAAGCTCTAAAGAACTTTTCAAAATTAAAAGTAGTGTTGACATGATTTTTGATGGAGTGAAACGTTGCAAACAAACAATCGATAAAAGGGCATATTTTGGTCATATATATCCATTCATTCAAAATACAATCGAAGGAAATTTTTGTTCCCAAATTCGAAAAATCAATGCTGATTTAGAAAAATTCACTTGTGTTTAAAAGAGGAAATGGTTGTTGATTTGAGATACTTTAATTCTCTTGAAAATGAAGTGGACTCTCTTAAATCTCAATTGTAAACTCAAAAAACACAGTTTTAAATGAAATTGACCAACTTTCCAGGGAATACTATTATGCTGATTACATGAATGCTATACTTGGTGTATATACAACCCTTGATGGATTCCTTGACCTACAATGTGATTATGTGGACCAAGTAGTTAAATGTGAACGTCTTAAAAAGGAGCTTTCAAAAAGAACAAAAAATATCAATAACAAATCTTTCAATGAATTGTCAACAAGATTTTCTGAACTTGAACAACATTCAATTAATCTTGAACTTGCCTTACAGCAATGTCAAGAATAGCTTAATAATGACAAAGTTTGGAAACAAAAAGAATCAAATTCATTTCTAGAATTAAATGTAAAATATTTTGAAATTCAAGATCTGAAAGCTCAATTACAAGACAAAGACATTGCAATAAGTGAGTTAAAGAAACTCACTAAAAAGATGAAAGGAAAATCTATGGAAACTAAGTTGAAAAATCATCGGTTATTCGACAACCGAATGCTTTTAAAAGTCAAAGACAATCAGTTTTAGGTAAACCGGCTACTTTTTCAAATTTTCTTGCAAAGAAAGATTTTTCAAAGTCAAAGTCGGTTACCACAAATAATGTGTCCAATGATTTTTCAAATCCAGTCACTGCATAGATTTTGCCTCAGAATGTGAAGTCAATTTTAAAGAACACAAATGTGATTGCACCAGGAATGTACAAAGTGCACACAATGCCTAATCAAACCAGAACAACACAATTGCCTCAAGACATTAGGAAAACTAACAAACGCATGTCTTTCTCTACAGGAGTAATTCCCACTACTAGTGTTAACATACCACATCTTAAGAGAAATCAATTGAAAGATAGAGTCATGCATAACAATAGTCAAGGGAAGAAGCAACAAGTAGAAGACCACCGTAGGAATTTTAAGTTTTCTAATAATAAAACGTCTGCAACTGCGTGTAATGATAGTTTGAATGCTAAGACCTCGCATGTAAACTTTATGTGTGTTACTTATGGAAAATATGTGCTGAATGACAATCATGATATGTGTGTTCTTCATTATATTAATGGCATGAATACTAGTACTAAACAGCCAATTGTGATACCTATTAGTACTAAGGAACCCAAGCAAACTGTGAACCAATCTGTTGCAACACCTCTTAAGAAAACAATTGCCTCAGAATCCACTAACCAGAAACCTAGAAGCACGACTAGGAAACAATATGAGCATCTTAGTAAGACATGTAAATTGTGGTACTCTAAGATCATAAAATCGAGATATAAATGGAAACCTAAGACTAGTATAGTGAATGTTAAACAAGAAGTTAGTATGCCTCTAGGAATTGAAACTAGAACTTCTAATATTTTTGAATCCATAACACTTAGGGGATCCACTTTGTCCAATACTCCATTGTCTTCTAATTCTTTTGTAGCTCGCAGAGATAATTCTATTCATCGTTGACTCTGGGTGCTCAAAGCACATGATGAGAAATCTCAAACTTCTAAGTAATTTTGTGGAGAAATTTTTAGGTACGGTGAAGTTTGGAAATGATCAAATTACACCAATTCTTGGTTATGGAGATCTGGTTCAAGGGAATGTAACTATCAAAAGGGTTTATTACGTCGAAGGGGTGAATCATAAATTATTCTCCGTTGGTCAATTCTGTGATGCGGATTTAGAAGTTATTTTTCAGAAGTTTACATGTTACATCCGTGATTTAAAGGGAAATGATCTTCTCATAGGGTCTTGTGGCACATATATTTATTCCATCACTCTTCAAGACACATCCACTCCCAATCTAATTTGCTGAATGGCTAAAGCTACATCGTCACAAGCATGGTTATGGCATCGTCGTCTCTCACATCTAAACTTCGACACCATCAACTTGCTTTCGAAGTAAGATATTGAGACTGGCCTTCCCAAATTGTAATTTGTCAAAGACCATCTTTGTTCTTCTTGTGAGTTGGGGAAAGCAAAACGTAAGTCTTCCAAGACAAAAATTACCCCAAGCTCAAAGAGACGGTTACAAATTCTAAACATGGACTTATGTGGTCCTATGAGGGTAGAAAGCTTAATGGTAAGAAATATGTGTTGGTAATTGTTGATGACTACTCAAGATATACTTGGACTCACTTCTTGAGATCCAAAGATGAAACTTAAGAAGTTCTCATTGATTTCCTTAAACTTGTTCAAAGAGGACTTCATGCTTAAGTTAGAACAATTCGAATTGACAAAGGCAATTTTTGAATAAAACTCTTCATGCATTCTTTGCTCAAGAAGGGATTGAACACCATACCTGCTCGAACACCTGAATAAAACGGCGTTATCGAAAGACGAAACCATACTCTTGTTGAGGCTACTCAAACAATGCTAAGCGCCGCTAAAGTTTCTTTGTTCTTCTGGGCTGAAGCAATTGCCACAACATGTTTTACTCAAAACTGTTCACTCGTAATTCCTTGACATGAGGAAACATCTTACCACATCATAAATGGCCCAAAACTATCTGTTAAGTTCTTTCACATTTTTGGGTCTCTTTGCTACATCGTCATAGATGGAGAAAATCTTGACAAGATGAAAGAAAAGGTAATGCATGTATTTTTGTAGGGTATTCTACTTAGTCAAGAGCTTACAGGGTATATAACAAGAGAAGAAGAGTGATAGTTGAAACCATTCATGTTAACTTGGGCTTGGCTAGTGTTGGGCTTTGAGCCTGATACATAAATAATATTAGCTTAAAGTCCAAGCCTGTCAAAACCAACTAGCCTATTACATGACTAGACTAATTATTACAAAGACGACGACGTCATTCTTGTTCGACTTGTTGATAGAAATAATGCCTAAAAACGTTATTAATATTTTTCGACCTCTCAAATTTTGATAATCACAAAATCTAAAAACATTCAATGTAAAATTAAACGTAAACAAGTAATTAGTCGTAAATTTTCATTTCGAGAATTTAATCACTTAAAGGTATGAATAAATAAATGCTTAATGCATTTTATGATCAAAGGAACTTTTATTCAACCTCATTTTTTTTATAAAATGTTACACACATTTTTAAAACTTATAACAAAACATTTTTGTATTTAAAAGAAATGTTTTATTCAAAATAAATATTTTGAATTCAAATTTTCTGCCTAAAAACAATTAGAAATGTTCCAGAAAACACGTCCCTTGGAAAAGACAAAAAAGAAGCGTATGGCCTAGGGCGGCCCCCTTAAATATAAAGGCGGCCCCCTTAGTGATAAAGGGGCTGACATAGGAGCTAAGGGGGCCGGCCAGTCCAAAATGCTCCCAACTTTGCCTATAAATAGCAGACTGTTCCCCACTGATTTTCTCACCTTTTGCACTCATTCTCTTCTGTCTAAAATCAAATTATACATCACCTACAATCCTTTGTTCATTTAATCTTAAGCATTTGTTTCCAAGTGATTCAAGCTTAAATCCTCCCTACCATCAAGTGAAGAAGTATTATAGCTTAGTTTGTGTCCTCGTAACATTGTTACGATTGTATTATATCTTGTAAATCATTTGTGTATATTGTGAAAGTGTATGTAGTAATTAGATCGTAGTGAACATAAAGAGGTTAGATAGATCGGGGTGATCATGTTTGTGTCTAGGTGAAGTGAAGTGGTAACAGTGCGGTTAGTATTTTAGTCTTCAAAATACAAAAGGGTGTGGTAGATTGGTTCTAGCTAGGATTAGAACTCGACATTTGGCTTAGTGTCAAAAATCGGTGTAAGCAAGTTGTGTATGGTTTTCTCCGCCTAAAGGGAGCTTGTTGACATAGTGAAGAGAACTCTTGAGTTTGATGCTCGGGGAGTGGAGTAGGGCGAAGAGGTGCTTCGTTACCGAACCACTATAAATCCTTGTGTTGTGGTTTGATCTTTCTAACTCTTATCTCTTGCCTAGCATATCTATTTTATATCTTGTTATCATTTATTTATTTAGTTAAATTTTTTATATTGTGCACATATTGAATTCACATAAAGTTGAATCTAAGGTTTTATAAACAAACGATAAATTAAATTAAAAGCGGTAAACTATTCAACCCCCCATTCTAGTTTTCTACAACTGGTATCAGAAGCCACGTCAAACAAGATTTTTAAAATAAATTGTATTTTAAAGCTTGAATCGATCTATGAAATCAGAAAAATATTTAGAAGGGCAATCTATGCAAAGACCACCACTATTTGAAAGTGATGGATTTATTTATTGGAAAAATAGATTCGAAACTTATGTGAAATTAAAAGATCTAGATCTTTGGCATATTATTACCTATGGTGATTTTCCTCCCGTACAAAATAATCCCGAAACTAAAAAGGATGAAATTGTACCATTTGACAAACAAAGCGACGATCTCAAAAAGAAACTTGCTAAAAATAATAAAGCTAAAATGGTTATTTATAATGCTTTGCCACATAAAGAATACGAAAGAATTTTTATGTGTAAAACCGCAAAAGAAATTTGGGATAATTTATTAATCACTCACCAAGGTAATAGTCAAGTCAAAGATAACAAAATAGATCTTCTTGTTTAACAATATGAACAATTTACGATTCTGGAAGAGGAATTGATAGATAATGGATTTACTAGATTTAACACTATTATTACTAGTCTAAAAGAACTTGATGAAGGTTTTTCTAGCAAGAATTATGTTAGAAAATTTCTTAAGGCACTGCATCCTAAATGGCGTGCAAAGATTACGGCTATTTAAGAGTCGAAAGTTTTGACATCACTATCACTCGATGAACTTATTGGAAACTTGAAAGTGAAGACGAAGAATACGTCATGGCCATGAGAGAATTCAAGAAATTCTTCAAAAGACGAGGAAGATTTGTAAGACAACCACGAGATGAAAGAAAGTCATTGCAAAGAAGTAGAGACGACAAAAATGGTAAAAGTGAAAGAAAATGCTTTAGATGTGGGGAGATCCAAATCATCTCATCGGAGAGTGTCCAAAGTCGCCAAGAAACAATAATCAAAGAGATTTCATTGGAGGAGCGTGGAGTGATAGTGGCAAAGATGAGGAAGAAAATACTAAAGACGAAACTTGTCTTGTAGCTCAAGCGTCCAATGAGATATGCTTAGGAATAAACTTGGAGCCCGACAAGTGGATTAAAGATAGTGGATGCTCAAAACACATGACGGGTAACCGAAAGTTATTTTCTACATACAAGGCGTATAACGGAGGCAACATTATTTTCGAAAGCAATTTGCGTGATAACATCATAGGAAAATGTACGATTTCTTATGACTCCCTAATTATTGAAAATGTTAAGCACGTAGATAATTTAAAATTTAACTTGCTAAGTGTTGGTCAAATATGTGATAATAAGTGCAAAGTAATATTCACCGAACATGATAGAGAAATAATTAAAGATGAAAAAGTCATAGGTAAAGGAATTAGAAAAAGAGGATTATATGTGATGAAACTAGGAAATAAGCCAGAAGATAAAATATGTCTTACAACCTTAGACGAAAATTCTACCTTATAGCATAAGAGACTAGGTCATGCAAACATGCAATTAATTCAATCTCTAGTATCTAAGGAGTTAGTTAGAAATTTACTTAAGCTTAAATTTGATCAACATTTTTGTGACGCTCGCAAAATTAGAAAGCAAGCTCATGCTAGTCACAAAGCCAAAAATATAGTATCGATGAATAGATGCTTTGAATTATTACACATGGACTTATTTGGCCCTTCCGCCATACGGAGTTATGGAGGAAATCATTATACCTTAGTAATTGTAGATGATTATTCTCGATTTACATGGACTAGATTTTTAGGAAATAAAACCGAAGCTTTTGAAAAATTTGAAATATTTAGTAAAATGATTTGAAATAAATTAGGATGTTCCATAGTGTCAATTAGAACGAATCATGGTCGAGAATTTAATAATGAAGTACAATTCGGAAACTATTGTGACTTAAATGGAATTTCTCATAATTTCTCCGTTCCTCGTACTCCACAATCAAATAGGATAGTAGAAAGAAAGAATCGCACTCTACAAGAAATGAGTAGGACTATGTTAAATGAACAATCCATTCCTCAAAATTTTTGGTGTAACGCGAACGACACATCAACCTATATAATTAATAGAATTTCCATTAGACGTATTTTAGGAAAAACCCCATACGAATTGTTAAAAGGTAGAAAAACTAACCTTAACTATTTCAAAGTATTTGGAAGCAAATGCTTCATTCTTAATACAAAAGATTATCTCATCAAGTTTGACCTAAAGTCGTACGAAGGTATTTTCCTAGGATATTCGTAAAATAGTAAAGCTTAGATAATTCTCAACAAACAAACAATGAAAGTCGAAGAATCCTTAAATGTGACATTCGATGAAACTCCTCACCCGCCTAAAACGTCACCTTTAGAGGATGATGATTTAGTCAAAGAAGAAGCTATTGAGGCTAATAAAACAAGACCCTTAGGCAATGATCTCAAAGATAAATCTTTAGAAAATAATGAAATCATAAACATTAAAGAATCTAAGAGTCATCCATTAGAAAATGTTATTGGTAGCCTAAATCAAATAACTCTTAGATGACAAGCTCAAGACAAAAGTTATTTATTTTGTTTTCTTTCAACCATAGAACCTAAAAATATAAATGAAGCTTTGAAGGATGAAAGTTGGGTAATTGCTATGTAAGAAGAATTAAATCAATTTATCTCAAATGATGCTTGCGAACTAGTTCCAAACCCTTTGGATATAACCATCATTGGAACAAAATGGGTATATAGAAATAAGCTTGACGAAAATGGTGTCGTGTCTAGAAATAAAGCTAGGCTAGTTGCCCAAGGTTATAATCAACAAGAAGGAATTGATTATGACGAAACTTATGCATCCGTAGCTAGATTAGAATCTATAAGAATATCATTAGCTTATGCATGCGCACTAGACTTCAAATTATATCAAATGGATGTAAAGAGTGCATTCCTTAATGGTTTTATCAATGAGGAGTTTTACGTGGCACAACCTCCGGGATTCATTGACTTTGCAAAACCTAATCATGTTTATAGACTCAAGAAAGAGCTTTATGGACTTAGACAAGCTCCTAAAGCTTGGTACGATAGATTAAAAGCCTTTCTTATTAAACATGATTATACCATAGGAATGGTAGATAACACACTCTTTACTAAAAAGAAAGACTCTAACCTCATCATTGTCTAAATATATGCCGATGACATTATATTCCGCTTAACTTGTCAAGAATTGTATGATGATTTCGCCAAAATCATGCACGATGAGTTTGAAATGAGTATGATGGACGAACTTAATTTCTTCTTAGGATTACAAATAAAACATTTAGAAGATGGTATATTCTTTAATCAATCAAAATATATAAAAGAAATGCTTAAGAAATCTAGATTAGAATACTCTAAGCCAATGAAAACTCCTATGTCTATGAAAACGAAACTCACGAAAGACGAAGAAGGTGAGTCCGAAGATAATACCACATATAGAGGTATGATAGGTAGTTTACTATACTTAACGACAAGTAGGCTAGATATCATGTTTAGTGTTTGCCTTTGTGCACGCTTCCAAGAGGATCCTAAAATCTCTTACCTTGAAGCGGTTAAACGTATTTTCCGATACATTAAAGGCACTTCGCACTTAGGATTATGGTATCCTAAGGGGTCCGGCATAGAAAGCATAGTATACGCCGACTCTGATCATGCGGGAGATTATGTGGACCAAAAAAACACTAGTGGTATTTGTACGTTTATGGGATGTTGTCTAACATCTTGGTTTTCAAAGAAGCAACTCGCTCTTGCTATTTCCACTACCGAAGCCGAATATGTAAGCGCCGGAAAGGCATGCCAACAAGCACTATGGATGAAATAAGCTCTCGTAGATTATGGAATTAGTCTAGATGACATTCCTATAATGTGTGATAACAAAGGAGCCATAGACTTAAGTAAAAATCCCGTTCAACACTCTCGTATAAAACACATTAAAATTTGTCATCATTTCCTTCGTGACAATGTTCAAAAAGGGAACATTTCCATAGAAAAGGTTTCATCGGAAGATAACATTGCCGACATTCTAACTAAACCCCTCAAACGTAAGCCTTTTAATTACTTACGTCTAGGTCTAGGAATGATGAAACAAATTGATTAAGTACTTATTTAGTAACTATACCACCACAAATTTTAATAGGAAATTAATTTGCTTATATGTAAACAAGAACATTGAACTACAACCAAAACTAATATGTCAAAATCACAAAATTAGGAAAATAAAATCGTCAGATGCGCGACCCCCTTAGCTCTTAAAGGGCAGCCCCCTTAGTGATAAGGGGTCGGCCACACACATAAGGGTATCAGCCATCTGACAGTCCGTAAGGAAATTTCATTTTCTCAATTCTGTGTCTAGGATTCTATTTTGCACAAAATCAAAGATTGAGAATTTCTCATAAGTCTTATAATTAACTAAGTTATTATCATACGAAATCAAGTTTTCATAAACACATATAAAATCTAGTTTTGCCAAAACTTAAGTTTCAAAACTTTATATATATATATATATATATATATATATATATATATATATATATATATATACATATAACATATATATAGGGCTAACTATGAGTGTATAAATATGATTTAGTGACTGGATGCCACCTCAATAATAATATGGCCGACACATGACATGGAATTTTGGATTTTTTTTATAAAATTTATGGGTATGAAAAGGTTTGAACTTGAGACCTATGGTTAACATGCAACAAGCTTAACCAATTAATCCAAGCTACCATTTGTGTTTCGTTATGAAAAAGAATAATAATATACTATGTTGATATATAATCCACCTAAGCAGATATATTTGAACCTTGGCCAAATCACGTAATTTATTCTTAAAGTTTAGCAATTTAAATATAAAACGGATCATGCATAAGTTTTTCTTAGATATAGGTTGACATCAATAAGTTTTAACCTGATCCAATTTTGTAAAAGCCACAATCACACAAAATAGCCAAATAGGTGTTCTTTTCTTTCATGTTTTGATTGCATGCGTTTTATAATTGTTTATGCATATGCTTAATCTTGACAGCTCATTAACTTTATTGAATAGGATAAACATTCTCAACCCAACAAATATCATGAACTTTTGAATGGCGAGCAACTAGGGACCAACATTCTTACTCTTTCTCAAGGTATATAGATGGCTGCGACGTCAGCTTATTACTACTGGTATATAGATGGCTGCAACATCAGTCAATGCTTAATGTTTGTTAATGGAATTTATAAGAAAATGGACTGATGTATACAAAAATAAATGATCAGTAGGTATATAACTTTATATACTTGTACTTGAGATAAAGATATTCAAGCTCCAATATATTTATAAACATCTTCCTCGCGGTATATGTAGTTAAGTAAATCACTATGTGGTATTAAGCTTTTATAAGTATTACAATAATAAAAAATGGGTGTGTTTGATTTAGGGTTTTTGTCACACTCTGAAAATTTTAGGTCAATAATTTTAAACTTTCCGATCATTATCTTTGACTTTTATACGTTACGTTTGAATCCGACAGTTTACCAGGAAGTCAACCCGCGTAAATCTGAAAAACATCATCGGACGCGTTTCGACTTCGGATTTTGATTAGTTTAGATATTATATGAATTATTTTACCTTTTATAAGTGTTTTGTAGTTTACAATCACTCTCGGTATTTATTTTACGCTTTAATGTTTAAATTGCGTTTTTTGTGTTCTTGCCTAACGGAACCCCGGAAACTCAAAATCTTTTCGTGTAAACTTTAGTTATCGTCCATCTCATGTTCTTAGGTCAAAAAAAAATTTCACCCTTCCCTCTTGTCATATATTGGACGCCTAAACCCCAAACCAAATAAACCATGAACTTTGAAATTAATTAAATGACATCTTATTTTGAAAAACTCATGCATGTGTACATGTAAGAGGTGAAAATGACATATGAGCATGTACCATTCATGCACAAATATCACCACTTGACTTATGCATGTGATGTTTGATCACATGTACACCATTTGACCAAGATTGACTAAATTATATGCTTGAATAATGAACCATGATCCAAAATTTAAACCCATGGTCCTTGTGGCTTAGTTTCGGCCGAGCAAAGGTACACACACCTTTGGTGTGTGTTGGTCACTTGGTGCTACAAAACAAGAACCCTTGACCTAATATTTTCCTATAAATACCATCACATATCACACACTAGGGTTTCATATCATTTTCCAAGCCTCACAAAATTTTTTATCTTTCTTTTTCTCTCTTGAAGCTCTCGGCCAACAAACACCCTCTTAGGGTTTCCATATCTTTGATTTCTTGCATAATCTAAGCATTCTAGGTTCATTTCTAAGAACATCTAAGGTGGTTTGAAGTATTGGTTCTTTGGTTTAAAGGTTTTTCTTCAAAAAAGGGGGATAACAACATCATTTATGTGCATTATAATGCATCTATTGATTATAGTGAAGATGCATCTCAATTTAAAAGTCGATTTGCAGCATCAAACATTTAAATTGCATTCTGGATATGCAAATTATTGTAGTTTTACGTCTCTCCTTCGATATTTTTAAGGAATACTTCTCATTTGATCCTATAATCTCTCTCTCTTCTTTTTTTTATTATATATATATTTTATATTTTATATATAGTATATATTTTTATATTATATATATACTCACATAATTTATAACAAGATCCATAAAGGTTCTTCTAATCTTTGGAAAAAACCTTCTCATCACGAACTAGGAGTTTCTTCAATTGGAAAAAATCTTTTTTTGAGTTCATGAAAATCTATTTTCATACACTGTTAAGATATCCAAAAAACATTTTCCATGCATGCATGATGATCTCACTTTGATTGCTAAAATATATAATCCAATATATATTTTTTGACACTCTTGATTGAGCAAAATTAAATCAAGGAGCACTTAGATTATTTCTTAGGTTTTTATTTTAGAGTCAAAATAATCATTACTTCACATTTGTCGCATATAGTCACACACTAGGATTATATATACAAACATAAGTTTCAAGTGAGGAATTTACAACCTACTTTCCTTATTGAGAAATTTTAATAATAAAAATTCTATGAAGTACTAATCTTAGGAGTATTATAACTATTTGTTAATACTCCAACTAATTTTCTCTTCATTAGAAATCTTCTTACTTGCGTCATTGCATGCTTATTCATATATTCTTGCTTGCTAAATGTTATGTGAATTAGTCTTGATGGCTATAAAAATTAGGACTTGCTGCAAATGGCCACAAAACAGTCCACCTTTTTACCATTTCCTGCAAAAAAACAAAAACTTGGACAACCTGGATATTTCCAGGTGGCAACCCCCTTTGCTCTAAAGGGCAACCCCCTTAGTGATAAGGGGGTCGACCGTATAGATAAAGGGGTCGGCCTACCTGATCACGGGTTTAACTGTTTCTTTTTTTTTTACTCTCTTTTTCTTAGCCTTAGCTATCCTTACCTAGAAAACACGAACATCTTTTAGAAATGCTTAAACCAACTCTAATTCATACCACTTCTAAATCATCATCTTCTAATAAATTGCCTCCCATTTTTTGTCACC
>BQNB010091720.1:0-26801 GCA_026074375.1 Tanacetum coccineum
GCTGACTCAGTAGGACTAGGACATTGAGGTTGAGGTCCATATTTGCCATACACATACAGAGAATCATCTATGTCCTCCTGTGTAGGATCGACGTTCCTTAATGAAACACTGATATACTGTCAACTATGCGGAATCTAGTTGGCAGTACTTATGAAGAACACACAACAGTTTCTCAAACGATTTCTTTTATAAACCTTTTGAATCTGCCTAAATTGCAGATCCCTAATACAATACTAATAATTTTTCTATATTTGTTCTTTTTTCTTATGTCTACTAATATCTTCCTAGAGATCCTTTTATAAACATAAGGATAACCTCTAGTAGATGTACAGTCCTTGTATATCATAAACACTAATTGATACTTATCACTAATAACTGTTACAAGATAAATGCTAAAACAACCGTTTAAACTTTATAGTTCCTATTTCCACGGCAGTACTTTGATCTTTGACTGACAGTACCTTGACTTTCTACTAAGCAGTACTTTGATCTTTCATTTAGCAGTACTTCGACTTTTTCATGGCAGAACTTTGACCTTTTGACTTGCATTTCCCAACATCCTGTTCCCTAGGGGTATAATTACCACTAAGAGGATGGGGGACACCTTTATATTCTACCTGTTTAAATCTGCTGTATAGTGGGATNTGATGAAATGATACTCGAGTTTCCTTCTCCAAACCCAAACGTTGATAGCTTGCTAAAGAAAGCTATGTTAGTACGTTTATACATAACTACTACAATATTGCAATATCATATACTAAAGAAGTGAAGTTTAACAACACTACTTGGAAGCGCGTCTCATAATCACGTTTATTTTACACCACCATCGACACAAAGAGAGACATGACTGGGCGCGTCAAGTTTAGAAAGCATCTTAGTGAAGTTGAAGCCCATGGGAGACATATCTCTACATGACATCTTAATTCATATCGATAAAGAATGTACGCGTATAGCAACTGTTCAGATTAGATTTCGAGTGTTAGTTATGGGCTCATGTTTGGCGAGATAAAAGTAGTCCAGTTGATTTCAGTTCGTTTTTCGGGTCATAGATTTGGGTTGGATATTGTACTAAATCAAGTGATCTTGATTATTGCCTGCACAATGAGAGTAAACCGTTAGCCTTACCGTGGGGGCGGACCCCACGATTAGACTCCGGCGTAAGAGTAAGAGAGCATGTTGTCAGAGATATGTGTGTTAGAGTGAGAGAATATTGTGTGCCTCTTTGGAATGTACGATGATTCCTATTTATAGGCTAGTAATACTAGGGTTTCCTAGTATTTCGCATATAATCTGTTGGTGGCCTGAGTGGGACCCTTGTCGGGCAAGGATCCGTCATAATCGTGATTGCTGCAGCGAACTACCTTCCGCGGACGTCGGTTAATCCGCTGCAATGTATTGCGGAAGCGGAATAGGGCTAGTCTGCGTCCGTCTAAATATGTCCGGGCCAATGCCAGTACGGGACTGGGATTAGTTTCGGCCCTATATGCTTGTAATCGGATCTAGTTGGGCCAAGGCCTTATTCTGATAGTGTGGGTTTGGCCCAAAGTCATGTTAGACTTCCTATACGTCATCAAGTCCCCCCAGTCTAGTATGTTTACTGCATGCGGTGTAATATAGCGTGCGATTAATATTACTAGACTATAATATTTCTGTGACGCTGCCAACTCCTTATTCCGCGATCGTTGGTTTATTCCGCAACCTTTCGTTTGAAGTTAGGTAAGGTTGGGTGACGTGTTTTTACCCCAACCTTTCGTTTTTTCTATGACATGACTTGTTGTCAGTTTTAGAGGTGTTTACATAATATTTTCATCCTATCCATTGTTACATTCAAACATGCTGCCGTGATGGGATACCTATACACGTGTCTTGATCTCGTAATTTTTTACTTTTACTATACCAAGAGTATAAATACTCGTCAAATTTCGCTCCTCTTCTTCTTTACTCTTCTTTACTTGCGACCGCCATTGTTAAAACTTCTTCGAGCTTTTTAACTTTCCTTTTATCCTCGTAATTCGTGTGAAGATTTTGCCTAGGGTTTTCAGGTTAGGCTCGATTTCTTCTTTTATTTCGTCATGAGTACTATTACCGATATAAAATCTGTCCTTACTCAGAAGAATTTTGATGCTTTATGTTGTAAGTTTTTTGTTTGATTCCACATTCCCTGAGGAGGTTTTCCTCAAACTTACCGACTCTTGACCAAACTATTCATGATAAACCCGAGGGGAAAATTGGTATTTACACCAGGTTCTTTGATTTTGCCAATTATCGATTGCCCGTTTCCTCTTTCTTTGTTGTTGTACTTAGGTATTTTCGTATTAACTTTTCCCAGCTTTCCGTTATTGGGGTGGCCAAGGTTTCTCATTTTGAGATCCTATACCGCGTCCACAATATTGAACCCACGGTTGGGTTATTTCGTTGTTTTACACACATTTCAAGAATAAGGGTTGGATATCTTTTTGCAAACGTACAGAAGGTTCTCCCGTGTGTTATACCAAACCAATAGATTCTCTTAAAAATTGGAATAACCGCTTCTTTTGGGTCGACTCCTTTGCTTGTCCAGCTTTGTTCCGGTGGCATACTAATAAAATCAAGTTTCTAAAGATCCTCCTCCGAACCCCACTGATTTTAATGCAGAGCATTATGTTATGCTTGTTGCGCATAAACCGCTCCAATTCAAAGTTTACTGAGGTTTTTCTTTGTTGTTGGATTAAATCGTATATTATCCTATGGATGAGGACACCTATCCAACTTTCGTTGATGAGAGACGATGAGGGTTGGTTGTTGGACTTTATATATTGTTTTTCTTCGTTACTTGCTGTGTTTGCCCCTCATTACTTGCTTTCTTTTGTAGTGATGGATCTGTCTGCGTTTATTAATGTTGCGGACCCGACTCTGGTGAAGGTTGTTGAGAGGGAGCGTGTTGAGGGAGAGGCGAAGCTTTTGGAGACGACCGTAGGGCGTTAAACAATTCCGCTTCCTACCGATGCTCCGTTAGGTTCGAAGCATCATGGAAGATAGTGTTAATAGGCTTTTTGATAATGGTGGTAGCGGGGATCAGGTGGATTCTGCTATTGGTATTGATAAAAATATTGTGGTTGAGCCGGAAGTTGAGCATGTCGCGGCTGAGACCGAGATTTTCAAGAAGGCCACTCGTCACCACAAGAAAAGACCTGCTGCCGCGGATGCGAGTGGTTCTAATCATTCCTCCAAAAAACTAAGGGATGATTACGGAACTTCTGGTGGACATGATTCTGGTGGTAAGTCTCCTTCTCTTATTAGGGAACTATTGGCAAGCAGTATTTTAAACGCTGAAGTCGGTGTTGCAGCTATACCCACTTTGCCTTTTGTTACCTCTTCTGTTTCTGCCACGCCTGAAAAGGACGGTGATGATTTTACTGATGCTGTTATTGGACCCAACCTTCGCACCATTGGTCCCTCCGTAAGGTTTGTTATTTCCCCCGATTCCTCTCATCATTCTATTACCAAAGCTACTGAAGCTGAGGTTGAATCTATCCCCAGGTCTGTTGATCCTCCTATAAGGACCGAGACTGTGGTTACTACTGGAGCGGCTGGTGTATCTTCTCACTTATTCCCCAAGACTGTTGCTGATACTTCCCCGAGGTTCGGTCCCGCCCTATTTCTTGACTCTGATTCCGCAGACACTGAGAGGCCGGTTACTGCTAGCACCACTCAGCGTCCCGGTAAGGAGCTTTCTATGGGATCCCAAGAGGTGGACTCTGAAGCCCTTCATGAGATCTTTGTTCCTCGATGGAATGTCCCTAATGATACCTTATTAGATGAACATTACATTTCTCATGAGTTTACTGATCACTTGGCCCCTCCAGTGTTGTTTAGTCAGATCCGCAACATGGATTATCTTCATTTATTTACAGAGTTCAATGTTGGTACTGCTCGTCAAGCCTGTCTGAATGCTAAGGTTAGGATGCGGACAGAGTTTTGTTTGAGTGAGAGGGAAAAACAAGTCTAGAAGTTGAGTGTGTGGAGCAAGCCATCTTGTTGAAGTCCAAAAGATGAGGATATGAGGTTTTAAAAGCTCAGCTCACGGTTAAGGAGGCAGAGGCCGCGGAATCCATTCGCCTCCGTGCCCAAATTGTTTCCATGGACAGGGTGCATACTGATGAGGTTAACGTTTTACAACACAATAATGCAGTTCTGGAAAGTGAGAAAAATACTTTAAACGACAAGGTCATGGAACTCCAATCCTCGCCTATTCAGCTGCCAAGGACCTTTGAGGCTAAGGAAATTAGCAGCTACCGTCTCTACGCCAAGTCTAAGAATATAGCTTGGTTTGATCAGGTATTTATTATAACTTTGACTATATCCGTACGCATTTTATCCTTTCTTATTTATATAAATTTTGTGTTTGTTGCAGGTGAACGTGTTAGAGGGGGCATGCTCTGAGCTTCGTGAGCAGGTTTCCGCGTACGAGTGCTTGAAGGAGCAGATTGAAGAGTTCCAGGATGAGCAGATGCGTGTAATGTTTGATAAGTTGGCTAAATTGGAAGTTGATTTGATAGAGATGGCCCTGCATCTTGAGGAGAAATTTTACCCTCATTTGCTTACCGTTATTGCCGGCCGCAGATGGCTCTTGACTCACGGCCTGAAACTTTTTATTACCAAGTGCCTGAATTCTTCTGAATATCTTGTGGCCTTAGGAGCAGCTATCAACCGTGCTATTGAAAAGGGAATGCAAGTTGGGCTTGCGGCTGGGATTGAGCATGGGGAACAAGGTAGGAGATTGGAGGAGCTTGTGGCCTATAATCCTTCTGCGGAAGAGGACTACGATACCACTTTAAAAGAGCTCCGCGAGGTGGAATTTCTTTACTTGCCGATCCTCAAATCTTATAAAGATGCAAAGTACTAGAAATACTGTAATGAATCCTCTCCGCTGAGTGACCCTCTTGCAATCCTCCCTGGATGATTGGACTTGCACCCTATGGGAACATGTCATGGTCCCTATCCATCGTCTAGAAGATCAAGTGGTCCTCGGTGCCAGCTCTTTGACATTTTCCTTAAGTGTTTCTCGTGACAGAGTTGAGCGAATCGGGCAGAATATCGCTGAGCATAGGTCCGCACTTACCGGTGTTTTTGCTCCCTTGGCTAAGGCTTTTTCTGTTCAGAGCCTAACTGGTGCTGTTAATACTTCTGATACCGCGCCTTCTGCTGCTGCTACTACCACTGCTCTATCTACCACATTTGCCTCCGCCATTACTATTCCGCCTCTTAGCGTGGATGACTATGTCGTAGCGGATGTGGTCAATGAAGAGAATGTGCAGCCTAATGTTGATAAGAAAGGTGAGGGAAGATTAGCTGCTGATATCAATTTTGAGAAAGAGGAGTTAGACACCACTCCTTAAGTTTTGTAATTTCTTCTTTAATCAGCACAATAGGAACCGCGGGCCCCGCATGGGCCTTTTTGTGGCGGTATTTTGTATTTAACAATTTTTGTAATGCTTCAAGTTTGAACACGTCTGCTATATAAATATTGCTGCTATCTTTGTATATCATGTTTGATATCTTTAGTATGATAGTCTTGTTTGAATATTATGAGTGGTATTTCTCCCGGTACCGGGTTTGCAATACCTCTTATGTACTTTGAGTTAATTGTGAGGCTACTCATCCTTTTGTTATACAGAATAACGTTGATGGAGGCATGCTCCGTGTATGCACGGCTTAATCACAATTAATAACTTAAAGCAATAAATTAAAGATTTTTCAAAGCATAACTTGTGAAGGTAGCTAATCTTCACTTTTTCATTAAAATTAAAAGGCACATTACACGATATTTTAAAAATTACTACCAGGAATAAAGATAAAAATGCTCTTCCCATCACGGAGTCCGTATGTTTTAGGCTGCTTACACTTTTGTTATATATCAACTTTATCTTGAGATTTAGCCAAAGCATTCCAAGTTCGTGGGAGTCTCTTTCCTTGTGTTTTAATTTGTACGATCCTTTCCCAATGCTTCTGTGACTTCGGTCACGTGCTCCCGTCCCCACTTGGGTCCTAACTTCCATGTCTTCTACAAAAAATCGGCTTGCTTCGTTGCTCCGGTACACCGAAGTCTCCTGGCTTGAACTGTATTTCTAACTTTGGGTTGTAGTATTTTCCATTGCCTCTCGCTTTTTGCTTCTCTTTATCGCTGCTCTCTTAGTGTAGGGGGATGTGTCTCGGCAGCATTTCTCTAGTGTTCTAAGTATGATTCCAATGCTTCATATTTTTTGCCACATCTTACTTCCTGCTGTCCTGAACGTGGGGAATTATCAACAATTCTAATTTCCGCCAGGATGACAGCTCCTTCTGTAAGTTAAAAGAGAACAGAGTGCTCCGTTACTGATTTTGATCATGGTATCGGTGTGCCCAACAGTACATTAAAATCTCTTTCAAAACCAATTCTTGAGTTGTCCCCTGCCCAGTCTTGCTTTAGTCCATCACCCAAAACTCCTATTTGCTCTTCTACAAGATCCTTGTTCGTTCAAGGAATGTTTTTACGAAAGCAAAATGCTGCTGAATGCACAATTTTTCACACCAATCTTTGAAGGGGTTGTCTCAAAATTGTTTCCCATTGTCGGATATAATTTCTCCTGGAATGCCAAATCTGCACACTATGTTTTCCCATACGAACTTCTTTACTTGGTTTCCCGTGATAGTTTCTACTGGTTTTGCTTCTATCCACTTGTAAAGTAGAGTCCATGGCCACTATTAAAATTTGAACTTTTGCCACCGGGGTCCTTCCGGGAAAGGTCCAGCTATGTCTATATACCCCAATTGTAAGAATGGCCATGTCAATGTGATTGTGTTAAATCTTTTCCTGCTGTTTCTTGGGACGGTTTGTGCACTTGCATTCCGACGATTGCTTTTATAAGCGACCCTTGCGTCCTTGTGCATTTGTTCCGGCCAGTAATAACCGGTCCTTAGAGCTTTGGCAACGATGGATCGTGTGCCCGCATGCATGCTACATGAGCCTTCGTGTATCTCCCACAAGATGTAGTTCGCTTGTGAGGGTCCTACGCATCGAAGCCATGGGCCTAGGAAAGATTTTTTGTATAGGGTTCTGTTGATTATGGCGAAACATTGTGACTTCCGCTTGATCGATCTTGCCTTCTCCCGTTCCACTGGTAAGGTCTCGTTATTGAGGTATTCTTGGATCGGGGTCATCCGCATTTTTGTTCTCCTTTCTCGGAACTTGGTTTATTAAGAACTCCCGGAAAGCTTTAGCCAATGTTTTTACCTTTTCTAAGTACTTGACCATATCTGTCTCTTTTGCTATGTAGGTCCCATTTACTTGGTTTGCAACCAGTTTTGAATCTACATTGACCTGGAGGTTTTGGGCACCCATTTTTTCAGCGATCCGTAATCCCACAATCAAAGCCTCGTATTCCGCCTCATTATTAGTTGCCTTAAATTGGAATCGCAAGGCATACGTGAATTCTATCCCTTCCGGATTCGTGTGTATTACTCCCGCTCCGCATCCGTCAACACAAGATGAACCGTCCGTGAACAGGGTCCATTGTGCCGGGAGCGGTTCTTCCTCCTTTGCAGAAGCGTCCGTGTTTCTTCTCAGGTCTTCTACATAAAACGGCTAGCAACTTGCCCCTTTAAACAGATACCCTCGGCCTATAATGTATGCCAAATTCTCCTAGCTGTATGCTCTACTTTTGCATCCTACCAGCAACTTTTGGGTTTGATAGTATGTTTTTGATTGGTTGATCCCTTTTATTACAACTTTGGTGTGCGTGGAGTATCTCTTAGCCTTTGCTTGCATACTAGTGGCTAAGCACCTAATTTTTCCATGGAAGTGTAGTTTACTTCCGGACCCCTTAGCGCTCGACTGACAAAGTATATTGACATTTGTTTGGCCTCCCTTTCTGCCAATAGCACAACACTAACCACTTCCTTAGATGCTGCTAGATAGATAATAAGTTCCTCCTTTTCTTCAGGCGCGATGAGCATGGGTAGCTTTGCTATGAGCTCCTTCATTTGCTTGAATGCGGACTCCGCTTTTTCTGTCCATAGGAAGTCACTTTTCTTTGTGCATTTCTTCAGCGTTTTGAAGAATGGTAACGATTTTTTTGCGGATTTTGCTAAAAACCTGTTTAGGCTTGCTAGCTTCCCGATAATTTTCTCACTCTTTAGGCATTTTGGTGATTGGAGGCTTAGCACAGCGTCTACTTTGTCAGGGCATATCTTAATGCCCTTAGTGTTGACTTGGTATCCTAATGACAATCCTTCTCAACTCCAAGTGCACTTCTTGGGTTCAATTTCTAATGATTTTCCTGAGGGGTTCTGATGTCTCTTCTTGTCGCGGACGACATCATCCTCCGTGTGGCTTTTAAGAGACCATGTCATCCACAATAAGACTTCAAGTTTTCTATACAATTTGTTTGTGGAATGTCCCTGATCCGACTATCACTAGTAGGTTGCTCAGTGCGTTTCTTAAACCGAAAGGCATTTTCGTGTAACAAAAAATGCCTTGGTTTCTGATAAACGCGGTTTTTTCTTCGTCTTCCTCTGCCATTTGTATTTGGTGATACCCCTTGTACGCATCCAGAAAGCATTTGAAGGGGAATCCGCATAGGGATTCGACCTTCCAGTCTATTTCCGGTAGGGGGTATCCGTCCTTGGGGCATGCTTTATTGAGGTCCTTAAAGTCAACACACATTCTCCAACTGTCATCATGTTTCTTTACCATCACCGGGTTGGAGAGCCAATCATGGTAGTGAACTTCCCTCATGATTCCAGCAGTCATAAGTTTACTGACCTCCTCATTAATTGCTATATTTCTTTCTGTCGCTTGACCTCTTTTCTTTTGCCTGATTGGTTGGCAACCTTCTCGTACATTTAACCTATGTTCCGCTACATGCCTTGGGACGCCCGTCATATCTTTGGGAGTCCAAGCGAATACATCTACATTATGCTGGAGTAGGTCACACAGTTTGGCTCGGGCTCTTTCCGTGAGATTAAAGCCAATCATTACTGGTCTCACCGTGTTTCGATGAAAGCCACTTTAATCCTTTCCTTCTTCTACTTGTTTCTCGTAGAGGGGGTTGGTCCTTCTGCCCAGAGACCATCGCATACATTCAATGGGAAAGATTTACTACTCCCTTAGCGTAAGTATCCCCCTATAACCGCAACTTTATCATTCTGCGCGTGTTGATGGGACTGTTCATTTTTTTGCAACCCCGACCATCCAATGATTCGTTATAGCGGGAACTTTGATCCTCACCACAGAAGTTCACCATGTATGAGTTGAATGTTCGTCATCCCCAACTTTCACCAAAAGTGTTATTTGTCCTAATGGCCATTTTATTTCACCGCTGAATCCTACTAGCGAAGTTGCGGCCGGGACCATTTGATTTCTTATTTCTGGACGGAGTCGATTAAAGCAGTGCTCATAGAGTATCTCAAATGATGATCCTCCGTCAATACACATGCGGTGCACTTGGTGACCTCCAATCTCTGCTTCTATTATCAGGGGGCCTTCTGCTCCTTCATCGTCCCCTAGAGACGGGAATGATATTTCAAGGTCGGGTGAGAAACTTTGAGTTATCCTTCAGCAACTAGTCGTGCCTTTGCTACGGCTGAATCATTAAGATTGCCTGAGGTTTTTCTTTTCCGTGTGGCTCTCCTTTCTTTTTCTGCAGGTCTTTCCCGCTGTTTTGTTTTAACTCCTTGATTAAATGTGACAGCTTCCCGGCTTTTAGCATGTCCTCAATTTGCTTCCTTAGATGGTTGCATTCATCCGTGTTGTGCCCTACTTCTCTGTGGAATTCGCAAAACTTGTTTGCATTATGTTTTTCAACCGGAGTTGTCATCGGAGGTGGGGTTTTGAATTTTCCTTTTTCTAAGGCCAGAATCTCCCTCGGGGTTTTTGTAAGGAGTGTGAATCTGTCCGGCCTCTTTTCTTGCTTACGTTAGGTGCAAAAGCTTCCTCCTTTTTTGAAATCTTGCCTGTGACTTCCTTCTTGGTGTTTCCATGTCGGGAGGGTTTTCTTCCTTTCTTGATTTAAAGTAGCCTCCTATCCTTGAAGGAAGGACGCGGCCACTTGCATCATTTCATCTGCTGTTTTTGGAATTTTCTCATGGAACCTTTTGATGAGCTCAGGATTGTGATTCCGTGCACGAATTCGGAGATTCTCATGCATTCCGGCGCCCTCGACGTTTCCGCTTTCCGAATTGTATCTTTGTATGAAGTCTTTTGTAGATTCCCCATCTCTTTGCTTGATGTTATAGAGTACATAGGGCCTCTGATGCATTTTTTCTGTTGGAGGTAATTTTTCAAGAACGCTTCCCTCGGGTCATCGTAACTGTCTATAGACTCCGGAGGAAGATCGTCAAACCATACCCGAGTGTTCCCAGTAAGTGTGGAGTTAAACATATGACACCATGTTGGCATGACCCATCTTTCCGTCTTTGCCGCGACCTGAAAGATTTTTAAGTGATCTTCCTGATCTCCACTTCTGTCATACGTTTTTATATGACTAGGCATTCGGGTTTTTGGGAAGTTGAAATGGCGAATCCGAGACGTGAACGGATCAGTCTTGGCACATACCCAGGGTTTAGAGAGGTCGTCATCTTCAATACTAGGCTTTTGCTTTTGTGATTTGGACTTCCAGTGTCCCCCTCCACTGTCTTCGCTTTCAGAATGTTTTTCCGTATACCTTGAGTTTTCCTAATGACTGTCGGAGTATGCGGACATACTCTGTCCTCTACTTTCAGTCTTTGAAATTGGTTCTTTCTCTCTAGCCCTTGTTCTTTGATCATGCCGTGTGACCTGATCTTTCGCGTTCAGTCCTTGTGAAGACCCTAGAAACTAGAAGCTCTGGCTTGGGCTATGGATCACCTGTATCTATCTAGGTGACCTTTTCCTTGATTCATAATATGCTTGATTCTTGCGGCTTAGTGGTTTTTCTTCCGAAACTTTCACCAAAATCTAGTCCCGCGCTTTTACTTTCTTCCAATTTTCTTTCTCCTATCGATTTATGCTCATATTTGCTGCCATGATGGCACAATTTCTCATAATGCCTTTTTCGCAGAATTCCCTCAAGGTCTATAGCGTATGTAGTACTACGGCGAACCCTGATGGTTTTGTTGTCTTTCCAAACCGTGGTACGCGAACATCATATCTGCGGATGGCTAGGGTTAGGTGTGCATTTTATTGCTCAACGGTGAGTATTTTCAAGAACGCCAGTTATATCGGATCCCCCACGGATGGCGCCGAACCTTGTAGTACAATTTTAATGTTACGGTTAAGTTGATTAGGGATGTTTGTTGGGACCGGCCAACAAGCTGTGAATGGTTGTATATTGTACTAAATACAAGTTATCATGATTATTGCCTGCACAATAGAGAGTAAACCGTTAGCCTTACCGGGGGCGGACCCCAACGATTAGACTCCCGGCCCATAAGAGTACGATAGAGCAGTTGTCAGAGATATGAGTGTCAGAGTGAGAGACTATTGTGTTACTCTTTGAATGTACGATGATTCCTATTTATAAGCTAGTAATACTAGGGTTTCCTTGTATTTTGCATATAATCTGTTGGTGGCCTGAGTGGGACCCTTGTCGGGCAAGGATCCATTATAATCGTGATTGCTGCAGCGAACTACCTTCCTCGGACGTCGGTTAATCCGCTGCAATGTAGATTTGGTTACGTACAAGTTTGTAGTTCGTGTTCGGGTCGAGATTTGGTTGGTGATCGGGAGTTGTTTGTGTTTGGAGTCCCTAGTCGAGGGCTTAATAATACGACGGGTTCATATTCAGGTGAGACGACGTTATGGTATCCTTGCTGATGTTCGGTCATTGAAGTCGAGTCTAATTTTTTGGAGGTACGTCTCGAGTCCGCTTTGTGCATTATATAAGCAGTAGATTCATATAGACATATTTATAAATCAATAGTACTAGATGTGTATGGGATTATTATAACATAGAAACTTTAGTATATGATCTTAATAAAACTTTAGTATATGATCTTAATAAAACCGCACCAAAAGCCCCTAAAAACCGTATCTAATGTGTTTTTTCTGTTGTAGTGAATATATAGTTGAAACATGAACAACAAGATTCACGTGAGTTTCAAGCATTTGAAATGCATATTTACATTTTTGGTCCTTGATTTATAAACCTATATACAAATAAATATTATAGATTTTTAGAGTAACACTTTTGATCCCTATGCATTTTAATCTCTTCAAAACTAGTTCAAAATTATAGTTTATCTATTTTGTCTTTGACGTAATTATGTTTATAACATGTACGTCTCAAATGTTATGATCAATCTAATCATCTAATAATATATTTTAGCAACGGATAACAGATTATAAATAATACACTATTAACATCTAAGATATATTATATTATTTATAATGGGTGACCTTGCTAGTTTTCGTTCTTTTGTCCGAGCATATCGTTTAGATTTTTATAAGTATTTTGTACTTGTCTTAGGCCGCGTCTAGTGAGGTCTACGTTCGAGGGCTGCTGTTAGTGATATTCTTTGTGCTCGTTCTTGTACTCACGCTTTACTTGTTAAGGTGAGTTTTCACAGCCCCTTTTTACTATTTTACTCGTTTTGGGGTGGAAAGCATGATATGATTATTTAAACTGAATTGGTTATTCTTTTATGAATTTATTGAACTGAATGAACTTTTGTTTCACCAGTTATACAATTGGTATGTATGCTTATGTATGATGCTTGAGTACTATTATTCGCAAAGGTCCTCTGGAACTACACTACTTATTAACTCATTTATGAGCCGTTGATATTTATGGTAGCGCTATTTAGGGGTAGAGTCATCCCCTCACTCCAACTATCGGGAGTGCATAGTATCACCTTTCCATGCTTACGATAGAGCATGTGACGCATAGGGGCAAATGTTCGGCTGTAAGCGGCTTAAGTAGTGGCCTCATAGCATAAACACGCTTGCATACATATCATACCTTTGTGCATATTTGACAACCAATTGATATCACTTGTCTCTGGAACTCAATTAGTACGAGCCTAGTATGGGATAGGTTCGTAACAGTATGTCTGATAATTTTGAAATTCATTTTACTAAAATGTTTGCATTTCTTATAAACATGTGAACTCACCAACTATTTTCATAGTTGACCCGTTTTTGACATGCTTTTCAGGTGATCTTCAGTAAAGTGGACATTTTAGGAAAGCATTTGCATGGACACTTTCCATTCATGTTATGTTTTTAAAAAAATTACCTATATGTCAAACTATATCAAAACATGTTGTAAACTTGTAATATTTTTCAATTAATTCATGTATGGTGTTATCTATATTATGCGATGTACTATGAGCTGCTGCACCTCGTGTTTCCGCTTTAATGAGGTGTGACAGACTTGGTATCAGAGTTGTGGCTATAGTGAATGCCGGTTTTCAAAAAACAAAAAACCGCAAATATAACCGAAAAGTAATTTTATAAAACACTGAACATGATAGGAGTTGACTAGTCCGGACATTGCATCATTTGACCTTAATTAGACGGAACTTGATCAAATCTGTCTAATTCATTTAGAATCATGGGATGTCAGGAATAGTTTCCAAGTATTGTGTTTGGTGGAGTCATAGGCATAAGGTCACCTGAAATTGCATTGGTCGTGTGCGTTCATATTTCATGCATTCATGTTTGTTCTATAGTCCAATATGTTATTTTACATGTGTTGTTTATTTTTGTCGCACTATGACCTAATAGACTAAGCACATATTTATTTTCGCCATGACGCGGTCGTTAAGTCATATCCCTCACTTTCCCGTATATTATACGTTTTAGACGAAGACCTCGACAAATCTTAGTATTTTGATCTTCCGATAAACATTGTCAGAATTGCTAGTCCTCCCCGACTAGGATATTATTAGAAATCTTCTACGCACACTAACGATTACTTAAGTGAGTCGCGACGTACACCTAACTACTCTTCATACACTTACCCTGCATAGGACCCCGAGAAGGACTCATCAACAAATTTCAAGCTCGAGGCGAGCAGCAGATGGATTGCGTATGCTCGACATGTAGCGACGATCATTCTTTCGTTATTAGAGATGACGTCGACTTACATTTCGGTCACGTTTCTGTCTTATTTTATTATATTATTAAGCCAATTGTTTTGGCTGCGAACGTGAGCAGGAGTGATCGATTAGTACATAGCCACCCAGTGGTAATTGATTCATCCTAACGGAATTGTGGAGAAATATTTTAATACGACATAACTGTCTTATTTTTGGCCGGGAATTGAATTCCAGCTGGTAGCCGACTTGTTGGAAGGCCATTTATGGCACATATAGCTCGTTTTCGTAGCTTAAAGCTTACTTTTACCTCTGTCCCATTTTGATTGTAATATGGCACAAAACTCGTTTTCCTTCGCGCCAATTCTGACATTTAATAAGATATATGACCTTACTTTGTGTATTGCACGCGGCTATTTTTTTATCCACTATGTGGATTGACACTGTTTTTACCATAGAAACCTGTTACTTTTAATGTTTCGTTCTTGAAGACGTTCGATGATATAGGCCACGTCATTGGTTTCCCTAAGATAAACTCGCCTAAGAATGTTATCACTCTATTAGTGTGGTTGAATGACTGTCGCCCAAAATACTCCTTTTAAGATAAAAGGATTGGTACGAACCTATTATTTGACAAGTTGGTTTATTGTGTAACCATAACAATAATTTTTGTTCTGGCGTTCGTGTTTCAGAGATGGTACTAATTTGGAAGAGTCAAAGTCCTTTTATAACAAAAGCCTGTGCAAGTGAAATGTTTTCTTAAATACATTTTAAAGCGTAATGCTTGGATTACATGGTTTGAGTATCAAAACCTATGTACTATAAGGTCCATCTAAACTATAAATATTGATGGATATTATTATTCAACCCACCTTTAAAAAAATATCCACTGCTTGAACTCTTTTATTAAAACTCTTATATTGTGATTTATGCTGGAAAAGCCAATTTTATTAAAGGTCACTAAGAAATATAAACTTTTACAGATGCATTTATTGCACGATCATCATTACAAAATTTTAAAGTTGTGCATGGAAAAGTTTTATCCTTACCTTACATAAACTTTTATGTCATCTCTTTGTACATAAATGATATCATGATAAATTCTAAGTTATATTACATACTCAAATTATACTTTGGTCAAGCGTTTGCTCAAATAAATGTCTTTGGACACATTTTAAAATCATGTCTCCGAGAAGAAACACACGCAACCCAATAACGAATCTTGAGAACCAATTATTGTACCTCTATACTCTTCGAACCTATAGCAAATACGAGTCGTTTTACCATAGTTTGGGCCGTCAATTGATTTAAAATCTGAAGAACTTTGACATAGTGGTATGAATGAACTGGTGGATTAGAATTTTAGCTAAAATTGATTGCTTTGCGATAATCGTTCGAATCCCTTTGGAAGGCGGAAGGATTTGAGTGGTACAAGGATATAGGTTCGGAAAGGACTTGAAGCTAGTATCGGCCATCAATATGATAAAATACATGGAGAAGGACTGTGTCACATATTTGGCATATATAATGGACAAAGGAACCAATGTGAAGAGTATCCAAAATATTTCGATAGGAAGGAATCATACCGAGGTCTTTCCAAAAGATTTATCTGGACTCTCTCTGACTAGGATAGTCGAGTTCCGGATCGACCTAGTGCCAAGAGCGGCACCGGTGACTAAGGCACCATATCGTTTGGCACCATCGGAAATGCAAGAGCTGTCTAGGGAAATACAAGAACTTCTGAGCAAAAGATTGATAAAGACCGGGTTTGTCACATTGGGATGCACCAGTGCTTTTTGTCAAAAAGAAAGACGAATCAATGCGCACATGTATCGATTACCGGGAGTTGAACAAATTAACCATCAAGAACTGATAAACTCTTCCTCGAATACAAAACCTATTCGATTAACTGCAAGGCCAACTTAGTTTTTGAAGATTGACCTACGGTCAGGATATCACCAGATAAGAGTCAAGAAAGAAGACACCCCAAGATAGTGTTCTGGACGCGATACAAGCATTACAAATTCCTAGTCATGCCCTTTGGGTTGACTAATGCACCGGCTGTGTTTATGGACCTGATGAATAGGGTGTGTAGACCTTAATTGGACAAGTTCGTGATAGTGGTCATTGATGATATTCTCATCTACTCTCGAAGTAAGGAAGAACATGAACAACAATTAGATACCATTTTAAGGTTTCTTAAGGACGAAAAATGGTACGCCAAATTCCCCAAGTGTGAGTTTTGGTTTTGAGAAGTACAATTTCTCGGTCATGTGATCAATGCAAAGTGAATTCATATCGATCCTGCAAAGATTGAAGCTATTAAGAAATGGGTAAAGATCATGATGAATCTTGTGACAAAGTTACTAAGGACGTTGACAGGGCATGCCTTGATATGGGTTATTATCAATCAGTTAACGAAGCCTGCACACTTCCTTACGATCCGAGAAGACTACAAGTTGGATAAGTTTGATGAGTTTATAACATCAGGAAAATAGTCGGCAGGCATGGCGCACTAAACCCACTTCCATAATCTCAGATAGGGATAGTCGGTTCGCGTCGCGCATTCGGCGACTACTACAGACGGCTTTGTATGGTACTCAACTTGATATGAGTACTATTTAACACCTACAGATGAAATGGTTTATCGTGAGAGAACGATAACAAAGCCCTGGAGGACAATGTTGAGGGCTTTGTGTATGATCTAGGAGTAGTTGGCAACAAAAGGACACTTACCTTTTGGTAGAAATTCTCGTCCAACAAACATTATCCACACTAGAATCAATGGCAGACCTTTGAAGCTTTGTACGGACGAAAGTATAGATTGTCACTTTGTTGGCTAGAGACGGGAGACAGACAATTAACAAGACTAGATGTTATTCAAGAGACTATTGATGAGATCACGACAATCAAAGAAAGATTGAAGACGGATAGGAGCCGACAGAAAAGTTATGTTGATAACCACAAGAAACCCCTAGAATTTCAAATCGGAGACCAAGTGCTTCTCAAAGTGCCGTCGTGGAAGGGCATGATACGTTTTGGTAAGCGAGGCAAGTTGAACCCTCGATACACTGGAGCCTTCAAGGTACTAAGTATAGTTGGTCCAGTAACTTACCAACTTAAGCTACCATAGAAGCTACGTGGAATTCACGATGTGTTCCACGTCTCAAATTTAAATAAATGTTTAACTGACGAAACGCTTGTCGTTCCACTGAGGAATTACATATCACTAACAAGCTCCAATTCATAGATAAGCCATTGGAAATTATAGATCATTGGGTTCAGCGAAGAATGAAATTCCTGATCGTAAGCAGTTCAGATAAAATTCAAAAGAGGTCTCGAGTTTTACGTGGGAAGGCGCGCGTACTAAGATCAATGCGCAAATACCCCACATTAATCCGATCGCATGGCATAATTGGGACTAAGACGAACTAAATCACAGGGACGAGAGTTCTTTCTAACGGAGGAGAATGTGCCAACCGGTCTAAATACAGAGAGTGACTGATAATATTTTACAACGTCTTTGACTAAATTTACACGAGTAAAATTATTTTGTGCTTGTCAGATCATTTTTGAGCTTGAATTATCTTTTTATTTAACCTCGATTACGAGCGTGCCTTTCATCAATGATCCATATTTTTTAAGTCATTATTTAATTTTTACTTTTATTATTTATTTTACCATTGATACCAGATATGACAATGTCTATACCACGGATGGTGACCGAATAATATTTTATAATGTCCTTAGGCTATATAACTATCTTGTTTAATCTAGTTTTTGTGTTATGTCATGTCATGTTATTTCGCTCTGTTGTATTCAGTTTCGCTTTAAGGCATCCCTCCGGTCCGTTATGAAACGTACTTTCGACTTATGATTTCATTAAGCGTCAAACTAAATATCACTGAAAATGACAAAACAATTTTAAAAATAGCAATCCGTCCACCCAAACATAAAAGCTTAGTCCATTTTTACGTGTATACGTCTTTTTAGGTATAACCCAGTATTTGTACGTACGCGTTTATTCATTTACAGTCTAGATTTAAGACGTTTTGAGATATAATACCCAATAAATTTAGCTAATACTCTTACCATTTTATTTTACAAAGGCATGTATGATATGATTGTGATACGTTGATTTGAACTACGTATATATACATAACATATCTACTTAATGTAAACTTTGTAACAAGTTTCATTGGTGACCAAAGTACAATAGGTATTGCATAATGTCTAAGCATGTTTATGCTTATGAGTAGACATCAACTGGTTACTTAATTTTCTTATACATTTCATGTGCTTATTTTAATGTCTAACGTAGGATGCATAAGTTGAATTTTAACAAATTTCAACTTCATGTAATGGGAGAATTATTTTAAGATGACTATTATGAGATCTTTAAAATAATAAACACAATATTGTGCATGTTCCTTATCTACACGCACCAGCTTAACGTGCTTCTCCCTTGTTCACACGCACCTGCTAGTCAGGATGGTAACGACTTTTTCGACGATGACACGCAGCTGCCATCCCACATGTCTTTAGAGTTTACATGTGTGGCACATGTTCAGCCCCAATTCACCCTTAATTCTCTTCTTATATCTGCTCATCATCATCAACAACAAGAAGTTAGCCCTTTTTGTTCACAACAGCAATTGTATGCACCAAAAGGTGATTGATGCTTTTAGTGTTTTCTTGTTATCCTTTATTCTTGTTCAAACGTCATGTATACTAACATATGCTCGAACTGGTGGAGTCGTGAGCACATGATCACAATTGATGATGAAATGATACTCGAGTTTCCTTCTCCAAACCCAAACGTTGATAGCTTAATTCATATCGATAAAGAATGTACGCGTATAGTAACTGTTCAGATTAGATTTCGAGTGTTAGTTATGGGCTCATGTTTGGCGAGACTAAAGTGGTCCAGTTGATTTCGGTTCGTTTTTCGGGTCATAGATTTGGTTACGTACAAGTTTGTAGTTCGTGTTCGGGTCGAGATTTGGTTGGTGATCGGGAGATGTTCGTGTTTGGAGTCCCTAGTCGAAGGCTTAATAATACGACGGGTTCATATTCAGGTAAGACGACGTTATGGTATCCTTCGCTGACGTTCGGTCATTGAAGTCGAGTCTAATTTCTTGGAGGTACGTCTCGAGTCCGCTTTGTGCATTATATAAGCAGTAGATTCATATAGACATATTTATAAATCAATAGTACTAGATGTGTATGGGATTATTATAACATAGAAACTTTAGTATATGATCTAAATAAAACTTGACATCTGCTACTATTCGAATATATAGTTGAAACATGAAGAACCAGATTCACGTGAGTTTCATGCATTTGAAATGCATATTTACATTTTTGGTCCTTGATTTATAAACCTATATACAAATAAATATTATAGATTTTTAGAGTAACACTTTTGATCGCTATGCATTTTAATCTCTTCAAAACTAGTTCAAAATTATAGTTTATCTATTTTGTCTTTGACGTAATTATGTTTATAACATGTGTCTCAAATGTTATGATCAATCTAATCATCTAATAATATATTTTAGCAACGAATAGCAGATTATAAATAACACGCTATTAACATCTAAGGTATATTATATTATTTATAATGGGTGACCTAGCCAGTTTTCGTTCTTTTGTCCGAGCATATCGTTTAGATTTTTATAAGTATTTTGTTCTTGTCTTAGGTCGCGTCTAGTGAGGTCTGCATTCGAGGGCTGCTGTTAGTGATATTCTTGGTGCTCGTTCTTGTACTGACGCTTTACTTGTTAAGGTGAGTTTTCACAGCCCCTTTTTACTATTTTACTCGTTTTGGGGTGGAAAGCGTGATATGATTATTTAAACTGAATTGGTTATTCTTTTATGAATTTATTGAACTGAATGAACTTTTGTTTCACCAGTTATACAATTGGTATGTATGCTTATGTTTGATGCTTGAGTACTATTATTCGCAAAGGTCCCCTGGAACTACACTACTTATTAACGTATTTATGAGCCGTTGATATTTATGGATAGCGCTATTTAGGGGTAGAGCCATCCCCTCACTCCAACTATCGGGAGTGCATAGTATCACCTTTCCATGCTTACGATAGAGCATGTGACGCATAAGGGCAAATGTTCGGTTGTAAGCGGCTTAAGTAGTGGCCTCATAGCATAAACACGCGTGCATACATATCATACCTTTGTGAATATTAGACAACCAATTGATATCACTTGTCTCTGGAACTCATTTGTTACGAGCCTAGTATGGGATAGGTTCGTAACAGTATGTCTGATACTTCTAAAATTCATTTTACTAAAGTGTTTGCATTTCTTATAACATGTGAACTCACTAACTATTTTCATAGTTGACCCGTTTTTGACATGCTTTTCAGGTGATATTTAGTAAAGTGGACATTTTAGGAAAGCATTTGCATGGACACTTTCCATTCATGTTAAGTTTTTAAAACAATTACCTATCTATCGAACTATATCAGAACATGTTGTAATCTTGTAATATTTTTCAATTAATTCATGTATGGTGTTATCTATATTATGCGATGTACTATGAGTTACTGCACCTCGTGTTTCCGCTTTAATGAGGTGTGACAGAGAATGTGTAGATTAACTATCATAATATTTGCACTAACAATATCCCTCTTTTTGATGATGACAAAATATGTAAACGTAATATATAGTAAATATAAAAGTCACTTGTATCCCCGTAATACCTTTTACATTACCTTCTCCGTTTACACTCTTCTCCCCCTTTTGTCGAAACAAAAAGGGTGTGTCCCTGGAGTTTAACTTCAATTCTCCTAGAAAAGGCGAGCTTGCATCATCCCTAGTGAAGTTAAATGTTTACTCAAACGCCTTATATTGATGCATCCCCTAGGTAATTGTCCTTGGTTTATTGCGGGTCAATGGATCATATTTGAAAGCTAAGCCTACAAAAATGTTAGCTTCGTGCAACATGTAAGAATATATAACTATATGATGAAGAAAATGACATCTTCCTTTTGGTTGAAACGCAAAGGATTGTTGAAGATTAAGAATGATGATGAATACATGCAAGCTCCCCCTTGACGAGTGCTCCCCCTAGATAGAGTGCGTCAAGATATGATGAAAAATAATGTGTACTCCTTAAATGCTCGACGGAAGCTCCCTTTTGCTCGAGGGTGTCAAGTATGATCCTACAAAACAAAAATTAGTGCAATAACATGTTTTGTCCTTAGACAAATATGTCATATACAACAACATGTATAGACGACTCAATATGATTTCTTGACAAATGCTCCCCCTTGCTCGAGGGCTCAAAATGAACCTACAAAAAGGAAAATGAATGATGCAAACTTCATCCATTGATGAGCAAGCCATATACCACGCGGTGTATATGCTTGAACCTACAAAACAAAATTTAGTGTAATTTCGTCTTTCGAGGAAGTCATATAAAACAAGATGTATATATGATGCAATATGAATCTCTAAAACTAGAATGCAATATGATTTTCCAAAAGAGACTCTTAGAAAAGTAAAATATAAGTAAAATAATGTCAAAGAGTATAATCCTACTACTTGCATCATCAAGGTTGGTTTTAGTGGTGAGGTTGTTAGACATTTAAAAATTTTCAAAAAAGAATGTATGTATGCATATGAATGTTTTCATTTTGGTTATGTAACAAGACCAAAACAAAAATGTATATATTCATTAAACAGTTTGGTATGAAGTTGGTACCTAAATTAGAACGTATACAAACATCTCAAAGTTAACAAAAGAAAATATATGGTAATTAATTAATTTTCGTGAGATCTTCATGCACCTAAGGTATTTTACGCAGTGAGACTAAGTAGGTTCACTGCATATTTAATGATCAAAGCCAAATGAGAGCGTGTGTATACATTGGAAAGTTCTTGTTTTGGTTAAAATATGGAACATGAATTAGAAGTTTTCATTTTCGTTACGAGTTGGGACATTTGAAAGTTTTCAAAAAAGAATGTATGTATGCATATGAATGTTTTCATTTTGGTTATGTAACAAGACCAAAAGAAATGTACATATTCATTAAACAGTTTGGTATGAAGTTGGTACCTAAATTAGAACGTATATACACATCTCAAAGTTAACAAAAGAAAATCTATGGTAATTAATCAATTTTCGTGAGATCTTCATGCACCTAAGGTATTTTCCACAGTGAGACTAGTTAGGCTCACTAGATGTTTAATGATCAAAGCCAAATGAGAACGTGTTTATAATTGGAAAGTTCTTGTTTTGGTTAAAATATGGAACAGGAATTATAAGTTTTCATTTTGGTTAGGAGTTGGGACATTTGAAAGTTTCCAAAGAAAAATGTATGTATGCATATCAATGTTCGCATTTTGGTTTTGCAACCAGACCTTAAAATAAACGTATGTATTCATCTGAAATTAAATAGTTTAATGATGAAAGCCAAATGAGAACGTGTGTATGCATTGGAAAGTTCTTGTTTTGGTTAAAATATGGAATCGGAATTAGAAGTTTTCATTTTGGTTAGGAGTTGGGACATTTAAATGTATGTATGCATATAAAAGTTAGCATTTTGGTTATGTAACAAGACTAAAACAAAAACGTATTTATTCATTAAACAGTTTGGTAAGAAGTTGGTACCTAAATTTTAACGTATACATACATCTGAAAGTAAACAAAAGAATATCTATGGTAGTTAATCAATTTTCGTGAGATCTTCTTGCTCCTAAGGTATTTTCCACAGTGAGACTACTTAGGTTCACTGCATGTTTAATGATCAAAGCCAAATGAGAACGTGTGTATACATTGGAAAGTTCTTGTTTTGGTTAAAATATGGAACAAGAATTAGAAGTTTTCATTTTGGTTACGAGTTGGGACATTTGAAAGTTTCCAAAGAAGAATGTACGTATGCATATGAACGTTAACATTTTGGTTATGTAACCAGACCAAAACAATAACGTATGTATTCATTCAACAGTTTGGTAAGAAGTTGGTGCCTACATTATAATGTATACATTCATCTCAAAGTAAACAAAAGAAAACCTATGGTAGTTAATCAATTTTCGTGAGATCTTCATGCACCTAAGGTATTTTCCACAGTGGATGTTTAATGATTAAAGCCAAATGAGAACGTGTTTATAATTGGAAAGTTCTTGTTTTGGTTAAAATATGGAACAGGAATTATAAGTTTTCATTTTGGTTACGAGTTGAGACATTTGAAAGTTTCCAAAGAAGAATATATGTATGCATATGAATGTTCGCATTTTGGTTAAAATAAACAAATGTATTCATCTGAAATAAACATACGTATTCATATGTATTCATAATTGGAAAGTTCTTGTTTTGGTTAAAATAAACATATGTATTCATCTGAAATTAAATAGTTTAATGATGAAAGAAAAATGAGAATGTGAGTATGCATTGGAAAGTTCTTGTTTTGGTTAAAATATAAAATAGGAATTAGAAGTTTTCATTTTGGTTAGGAGTTGAGACATTTGAATGTATGTATGCATATGAAAGTTAGCATTTTGGTTATGTAACAAGACCAAAAGAAAAACTTATTTATTCATTAAACAGTTTGGTAAGAAGTTGGTGCCTAAATTTTAACGTATACATACATATCAAAGTAAACAAAAGATAATCTATGGTAGTTAATCAATTTTCATGAGATCTTCATGCAGCTAAGATATTGTACATAATGAGACTACTTAGGTTTAATGCATGTTTAATGATCAAAGCCAAATCAAAACGTGTGTATACATTGAAAAGTTCTTGTTTTGGTTAAAATATGGAACAAGAATTAGAAGTTTTCATTTTGGTTACGAATTGGGACATTTGGAAGTTTCCAAAGAAGTATATACGTATTCATATTAACGTTAGCATTTTGGTTATGTAACCAGACCAAAACAATAACGTATGTATTCATTCAACAGTTTGGTAAAAAGTTGGTGCCTATAATATAATGTATACATACATCTCAAAGTAAACAAAATAAAACATATGACAGTTAATCAATTATCGTGTGATCTTCATGCACCTAGGGTATTTTCCACAGTGAGACTAGTTAGGCTCACTAAATGTTTAATGATCAAATCCAAATGAGAACGTGTTTATAATTGGAAAGTTCTTGTATTGGTTAAAATATGGAACGTGTTTAGAAAACCTATAATTGGTTACGAGTTAGGACATTTGAAAGTTTCCAAAGAAGAATGTATGTATGTATATGAATGTTCGCATTTTGGTTATGCAACCAGACCTTAAAATAAACATATGTATTCATCTGAAATTAAATAGTTTAATGATGAAAGCCAAATGAGAACGTGTGTATGCATTGGAAAGTTCTTGTTTTGGTTAAAATATGGAATAGGAATTAGAAGTTTTTATTTTGGTTAGGAGTTGGAACATTTGAATGTATGTATGCATATGAAAATTAGCATTTTGGTATGTAACAAGACCAAAACAAAAACGTATTTATTCATTAAATAATTTGGTAAGAAGTTGGTACCTAAATTATAACGTATAGATACATCTCAAAGTAAACAAAAGAAAATCTATGGTAGTTAATCAATTTTTGTGAGATCTTCATGCTCCTAAGGTATTTTCCACAGTGAGACTACTTAGGTTCACTGCATTTTTAATGATCAAAGCCAAATGAGAACATGTGTATACATTGGAAAGTTCTTGTTTTGGTTAAAATATGGAACAGGAATTTGAAGTTTTCATTTTGGTTACGAGTTGGGACATTTGAAAGTTTCCAAAGAAGAATGTACGTATGCATATGAACGTTAACATTTTGGTTATGTAACCAGACCAAAACAAAAATGTATGTATTCATTCAACAGTTTGGTAAGAAGTTGGTGCCTACATTATAATGTATACATACATCTCAAAGTAAACAAAAGAAAACCTATGATAGTTAATCAATTTTCGTGAGATCTTCATGCACCTAAGGTATTTTCCATAGTGATACTAATTAGGCTCACTAGATGTTTAATGATCAAAGCCAAATAAGAACGTGTTTATAATTGGAATGTTCTTGTTTTGGTTAAAATATGGAACAGGAATTAGAAGTTTTCATTTTGGTTACGAGTTGGGACATTTGAAAGTTTCCAAAGAATGTATGCATGCATATGAATGTTCACATTTTGGTTATGCAACAAGACCTTAAAATAAACATATGTATTCATCTGAAATTAAATAGTTTAATGATGAAAGCCAAATGAGAACGTGTGTATGCATTGGAAAGTTCTTGTTTTGGTTAAAATATAAAATAGGAATTAGAAGTTTTCATTTTGGTTAGGATTTGGGATATTTGAATGTATGTAAGCATATGAAAGTTAGCATTTTGGTTGTGTAACCAGACGAAAACAAAAACGTATATATTCATTAAACAGTTTGGTATGAAGTTGGTACCTAAATTAGAACGTATACATACATCTCAAAGTGAACAAAAGAAAATCTATGGTAATTATTAAATTTTTGGTAGATCTTCATGCACCTAAGGTATTTTCCAAAGTGAGACTAATTAGGTTCACTGCATGTTTAATGATCAAAGCCAAATGAGAACGTGTGTATACATTGGAAAGTTCATGTTTTGGTTAAAATATGGAATAGGAATTAGAAGTTTTCATTTTGGTTACGAGTTGGGACATTTGAAAGTTTCCAAAGAAGAATGTATGTATACATTAGAAAGTTCTTGTTTTGGTTAAAATATGGAATAGGAATTAGAAGTTTTCATTTTGGTTACGAGTTGGGACATTTGAAAGTTTCCAAAGAAGAATGTATGTATGCATATGAATGTTTTCATTTTGGTTCTGCAACCAGACCTTAACATAAACGTATATATTCATCTGAAATTAAATAGTTTAATGATGAAAGCCAAATGAGAACGTGTGTATGCATTGGAAAGCTCTTGTTTTGGTTAAAATATGGAATAGGAATTAGAATTTTCATTTTGGTTAGGAGTTGGGACATTTGAATGTATGTTTGCATATGAAAGTTAGCATTTTGTTTATGTAACAAGACCAAAACAAAAACGTATATATTCATTAAACAGTTTGGTAAGAAGTTGGTACCTAAATTAGAACGTATACATACATCTCAAAGTAAACAAAAGAAAATCTATGGTAGTTAATCAATTTTCGTGAGATCTTCATGCAGCTAAGATATTTTACACAGTGAGACTACTTAGGTTCACTGCATGTTTAATGATCAAAGCCAAATGAGAACGTGTTTATAATTGGAAAGTTCTTGTTTTGGTTAAAATATGGAACATGAATTAGAAGTTTTCATTTTGATTACGAGTTGGGACATTTGAAAGTTTCCAAAGAAGAATGTTGTTAGCCTTAAAATATTGAGTCGAACTTGAAGTTCGTCCATTATGTATTTTAGTCTCGGTCAATCAATTAGTTAACGTTGTAATAGGAAAGTATTGGGAATCGGGCTCGATAGATAATCTAATATTGTATATGTTTTGGGTTTAATCCCAAGCAAAACCCGAGCCCGGGTCCTAGTTAAATATCCCTCGCGTCACATTAAATGTGTAGGGGTATATATATATATATATAGATATTTTCTTTACAGAAAATATCTCATATATATATAGATATTTTCTTTTCACAAAAAGATCAACTATCTCACACAAATATCTATTTTCAAAATCTCTTTTTTCTCTCATCTCTCTCTCTAAACCTTTATCTCTTTTCTTCTTTCTAGTTTCTTGCTTTGATTCGTGTTTCGGAATATGAAGTGTTAATCGGGAACCAACACT
>BQNB010091721.1:0-26801 GCA_026074375.1 Tanacetum coccineum
TGAGCGCATGTTTCCTCTTTTTTCGACACCATTGAAGAACCTCGTTAAGAATAAAAGGCCCATCCAAAATTTGTCTATCCGTTACAAAAGCAGATTGAACCTCATTAATGAGGTTACTTAAGACACCAACTAATCGATTAGCTAAAAGTTTGGCAATAATCTTGTATAGACTTCCAATTAGACTTATCGGACGGAAGTCTTTAACCATGTTTGCATCAATGATTTTAGGGATCAAGGCAATAAAATTTGAATTACAACCATTTGGAATATCACCATTAATAAAGAAGTACTCCACAGCCCCAAACACGTCATCTTCAATCATAGACCAGAAATGACGATAAAAGTAAAAGGAGAATCCATCTGGACCCGGAGATTTATCAACACCGCAATCCCACACCGCTCGCTTGACCTCTTCTTTAGTTATATCTTGTTCCAGATCCTCTTTTTGTTCATTAGTAAGAGAATTAGTAAAATTAAGATCAAGCAAAGCACGATTTAAAAGAGGTTTATCAAACCTGCTCCGAAAATGCATTAAAAATTCGTCTTTCACCTTGACCGGATCATCAATCCACACACCATTTGCCATGACACCTCGAATCTGAGATTGGCTGCGCTTCTTGTTAAGAATACCGTGGAAGAATTTCACGTTCTCATCACCCTCAATAGCCCATTTGATCTTGGCTTTTTGAGAAATTTCCGAAGCTTGATTTTTTTGAACCTGATGAATCTTATTAAGGATCTCCAATCTATTCTGAACTACTTCACTAGAACCCATACCCTTGTCGATCAACTCATCACAAAGTCTCAGCTCCTCTTTTAGAATGTCCGTATCACTTCTCGAATTTGCCTTATGTATAGACAGCCAAACACGTATGCGATCTTTAAGGAATTTTAATTTACCCATAAAACTACGAATAGCATTATCTTTATTGCCAGGAGCTGCTTCCCAGGATTCTCTGACCATTTTATCAAATCCGTCCACTTCCAACCAGTATTTATAGAATCGAAAAGGAATAGGGCCATAGTCGAACGATGTTTCGCGTAAAAGAATAGGCCGATGATCCGAAATAAACCGCTCCAAGGTTATAGCAGAAATATTTGGACATGAGGTCAAAAGATTTTCAGAAACGAAAAATCGATCCAATTTGCTCATTTTGGAAGCTGATCTATGACACCAAGTGAAAGCACTTCCTCCTAAAGAAACTTCCTCCATCCCCGCGTTATAAATGAAGGAATTAAATTTTTCCGCTTCATGAACATTAAAGTTAGAACCGAATCTATCCGATTTAAATCTCACCTCATTAAAATCGCCCATCATAACAATTTTACCATCCCAAGAATTTGAAATATGAGTCAAATATTCCCACAGCATATGTTTTTCTTTAGCGTCTTGAGGAGCATAAACGACCACTATCAAAAGATCAATACCAGATTTAAGCCACACTCCTCTAATAATGACAAAATAATCTGATCTCGTAAAACTATTTCTCCGAAAAGAATTTGGATCCCAAATACACAAAATTCCTCCAGAATAACCAACTGAATCACTTTGAACATATTCGAATATAGAATTACCCCAACATGATCTCACAGTATTCAAGTCCATAGTCCCCATTTTAGTTTCCTGCAAACCAATAAAATTCACTTTATTTTTTATACACAACTCCTTAACCCAATCTTTTTTAGCCTTTTGGGCGAGGCCTTGAACATTTAAAGACAAAAAATTCATCTGATAACCCCAAACTCTCCTTGGGATTCGATTATATCGTTAATATCTTTAATGCACCCTTCCATATTATACCCCATTGTTTGTCCTACCTTCACCACTTCCTCCATAAAATTTAAAATGGACCCACCTGATCGCAGTAATTTACAATTTGCTTAGACATGAGTCAAAGTTTGTTATTTTTTGGAAAAAGCTCTCTCGGCATCTAAAAGAGTTGCACGAGTGAGGGTTTATCCGTCGATTAAACCTTTTGAAGAAAGTTATAAAAGTGTGTGTCGTCGTGTAAACATGACTTAAAGCCTACCTACCTCTATATCTTTTGTCATTTGATAAAAAAGTTTGTTTTCAAGAATTGGAAATCTTAACTTCAAATACTATTTAGTATATAATAAGCATGATTGTTCGCGCGTTGCCGCGGGGCGTTAAATTTTTTTTTTTTCTAAATATTTTTTTTGTAACATAGGGTGGTTTTTGATTGCGTAAGCGCTGGACCTTCCGTGTGTTGCGGCGGGGCTTGTTTTTGTGCGATTTTATTACATAGCCCGCACGTTGCCGCATGGCGTAATTTTTCGGGAATCCGTTTCCAATGAATATTGAGTGGAAATATGTCCACGCGGTGCGGCGTAGCTGACTTGTATGGAACACAAGTTTTTTATTTCACTGACCATTTTTTTTAACAATTACGCAATATTAAAAGTCAACATTTTCTATAAAATCGTGCGTATGTCAGAAACATTGCAATATTGGGCTCGTTTTGTTCTCAATTCAAAGATTTTTTCGCGAGTGTTTTTTATGTTACCTACTTGTATGGTGCACGTTATTATACTCGGGCCATAAATGTTGAATAAGTAAATAAAGAAAAAAAACCCAAATGGGCCGACCCAAACTGGGAGCCCAAAGGAAAACCTTGAGCCCATGACACTAGAGGACAAAATAACATACTCATTTTTAGTATGTTGTATAATTATAAGTATACACAAACACGGACAAAAACGATGCCGTCATGGACTTGGGCCAAAAATTTGGGCTAAAGTAAAGAAATTAAAAAATCTGCAGGCCCACATATAAGAAAAAATGAAAGTTTTTTTTTTAATTATTTAGTTTTTGTTTTTGTTTTTTTTAATTTGTATGCACAAAGTAGGAGGAAAAAAATATTACAAAAGTTTCGATTTATTCAGATAAAAAACCCGCGGAAACATCTTCGATACCTAATAACTTTAAAATAATCGATATGGTCACAAACGTACAACCCATTATATTAAAAAAAACTCATATAGCAAAAAAAAACAACACTTTAAACATGAGACCCAACACATAAGCCATATAAAAAAAAATTATTACTAATATACACATTTGTCGACAAACTAGCTTAAAATTCGCATAAAATGTGGCCCAAAGTAAAAAAAAAAAAAACTAGCCCAAAATTAGCCTGAAATCTGGCCCAAAGTAAAAAAATACAAAACGGTCCCTCAACTTTTAACTATTTACGATTTTCTTACACAAAAAATCCCGTAAAAAAATTAACAAAAAACCGTCCCAAAAAAAGAAAATATTCGGGACAGTCCGGCCTTTGGGCCATTACAAACAGTCTGTAACATCCCCCGTGTTTGAAGGGGCACGGAGAGGAAGAACACTCAAGTTGGAGCGAAACTCATCAAATAAAAAACCGTGGTAAGCCTTTGGTGTAGATATTGCATACTTATAACGAGAATGTCAGGAAAGTACTGGATATAACAGCGGAAACAAGTCACGAAAACAAAGAGAATATCAATCTTCAACATGCTTCGTGCTGTTGAATGTTGCACGTGATTGAAGGAGAGATAATCGGCAATTACCATTGTACACAATAAAACAAGTGTAAGCAGTAGAACAATGGTGTTTATGAAGCTCTCATAAAAGATTACGTAACCAACAAATGTTTCAAGCAACGGCATTAGCAACACCCAATAATCAGCTTCAGCACTGGAGCGAGAAAGGGTTAACTTGCCTCTTTGAAGGACTACGGAAAGTAGATGTGCAAGAAAAAACAAATAACCGGAGGGTTAGACCGCACGTGTAGTGCTGGCACCAGCCAATTGCATCCAGAATAAGCAACCAAAGTAGATGTGGTGGACGAAAATAACTGTAATCCATGGGCATAATACCAGAATACCGCAAAGATCCGCCTTGAGAGCAGAGAAGAAACGTGGCTCTCGAGATATGCATGTAGAGACAAACCTGCTGGCATTAGCATAAGATTATAGGGCCGGGTGAAAGCCAAATACTGAAGGGTCCCAGCAAGACTGCGATACTAAGGTTAGGATCTAGACACAGGATCACCATCAACAGAAAGATTTAATCCGTGTCCAACTGAGTACGACAAGGATTACAATTGTGTGCTGCCAGCTACGCTATACATATGGTACTAGAAGCATACTTCTGTTGAGAGAGAAACATCCCCGAAGTATTGCGAGTCACAGAAATACCCAAAAAATAATTCATTCCGCGAAAACAAATCTGTCACTAGCGAATCGGCAGGTAAAGTGCTATAATACTTCTGGAGAAAAAGCTTGTAGAGAAGCAATCAATTTAATGTATCAAAATTACAAAAGCAAGTAAGCTGTATGGTCCACCTGTATAAGAAAAGGAGATGCTGTTACACATATGTATGACATAAAACAAACTAGAGCAGCATATGCTGAAAATCTCTAAATAAGGTCCGAAGGGGCTTAGGGCTTGCTTAAGCCCAGGTATAGATCGTTGTAAAAGACACATACATGATCTGGATGTTGTTGAATCCCGAAAACCCTATGATGGCTGCTGCATGTAAACTGTCTCGGATAGTGAACCATTGTTAAAAAAGATTCTTGACATCAAGTGATGAACAGGCCAATGTCGAGAAAGAAGCAAGGCTAAGTACGTACGAAAAGTGGCGGTTTAACAGATGGGCTAAATAAGTCTCTTAGACATCAATACCTGTAAGCCGATGGGTGAGAAGCTCCAGATTTGACGATGGCATACACCTAGCGGCTTTTTAGCGTTTGCGTTTTAGATTTGCTTTAATCAACCTCTTTCGAGGGTCGTAAGAGAGGGTGAAAAAGATCCAAGATTTGACGGATGTCGGAATCAGCCGTGATCCATTCGTCTGTTGGTGGAGTCGATGTCGAGGCCTCGTGCCGGATTATTATCGATGTGCTTTAGGATACCTAAGTTGCTACTTGGGCTTTGAAAAAATAACTCCATGTGGCAGTAGTTTGATTCAGCGAGATCCAGTCTTCCAGGAAGGAATGAGACTGTTGATGTTATGAACCGCATAAAGTTTTTCAACCAAGGTGAGGGTAGAGGGTGGAGATGGGTGTTCGCTGTTTGTCATTATGGATTGATAATCGACTGTTAAATCGATGTGATGAAGGTGTAACGGCGACTGTTAAGTCGCTGTGGAGGGATTAGGGTTTGTTTTATATTTTAGGGTTTGGATCGGCTTGGATAATGGCTTGATACCATATAAACAGTGTTTATTGAATAAGTATAATGAGTACAATACAATGTATATATATATATATATATATATACTACACATTGGGCCTAATCATGAGCACAAGATACAAATACAAGTCAGGCCTTTGGGCCATACAAACACGTCTGCTAACAAATACAATTCATTTAATTTTTTAAGATTGTAAAACTTATATTTACCTCTAAAAAACTATAATTGAGTTATTTTTGAAATATATGTGTAGAAAATTTTGAAACATAGATATGACCAAAACATTTCTTACAAATTGACGGTACCTTATCAAGATAATTTTGAAGATCACAATACAGTCTTGAGTATATTTTTGGGTTGTTTTACCTTTACCTTAAAGGATGTCAAAATGCTAAACAAAATACTATGGAAACATGCCTTAACTAACAAAATGTAATCCATAGGGACTAAACTTGAAATTTACCAAAATTAAAACAAAAAACCTGGGTTGTGTCATCCCTTACGCTGAAACTGTATCCCTGCATATCTACTATGTTACAAAACGATATTTAGGCTCTCTTTCTCTGACTCAAATTCTTAAATTCTAAAGTTGAAAAATGTATTTACTCCTTCATAAAACACCATTTTACTGTAGAAAAACATCACAAAATGAGTTTATATTAACGCTACATATCTAGAAATTGAGGCCCTAAGAAAATGGAGGCCCTGTGCCGTCGCACACCCCGCACATGCTTAAATCCGACCCTGAAATTACATATACATACAAAAGATATAAAATTAAAAGAGTTGTGCCATGTGTTGTTACGTTGTATTACACTTTGGGTATTTTTGACGCAAAGTTTACACGAAAATTTTATAAAACATTTCAAAACTTAAGCTTTTGATAAAGTTGATTACATAAATACCCATATGTGTTGACGTTTATGTATGTACGTATTGTGTATGTTTGGATGCACGCATGAATGTAAGCACATGTCTTCGTGCGTGTGGGTGTGTCTATACAGTACGTACATACGTATCCATTTATGTAGTCGCGGTCTTCGATGGCTATCATCTATACGAGTTGGGTTATAGTATCGACCAAGCTCGATATTTCAAAGGTGATTGTTTAAGCGAATTCCATGAAAGGTATAGGGAGTCCTTTCGTAATTCTAGGGAAACTTGGTGGGCATCGAGTTAGTTATGTCATTTTTCGTAATTCTATTTAGGATATTATTGAGAACCAATGCCTGAGGCGTATGAGGATATTTACCCAGAGGATATCCAAAGTTCACGAGTTGGAAGACTCAACAAATAGAATTGGTCTCTTTAATATACTTTATTTGTTTTGCTTAGCATTTGGTTTTGTTCTATTTTATGTATAAAGAAACCTTGTTTGACTTTGGAAGGTCAAACGAAGTAACATTATCAACACAATGTATACAGCAACCCTGTTTGATCTTAACAATAGTCAAACAGAGGAAAATGACCAACAATGTACACTACATGATAGTTGACTTTAGAAGGTCAAACATAGTACTTCTACTTCAGAATTCAAATTACATAATACTTCTAACCAAATCTAAAGTTAACCAAACATAATACATCTAATTCAGAGTTAACCAAACATAAAGTTATTACATGACAAAGTTCCTACTTATAATAGAATTCATATTGTTCAAAGACCCACTGCATAATAACTGAACTAAGATGACAATTTCCTTGGGCTGTGTCTGCTGGCAATCGCCTTGCCAATCTTAGTGTTGGAAAACCTGGTCTTGGTGCTTGAAAACCTTGCCTTGGTCCTGCTCTATGCTGAGTTGGCCCTTGGCTTAATGTGCTTGGTGCTGCACTAGGTTGACTTGAGGCATTCATTACACCAATTGATGTGCTTTGTTTTGCAATAGGTTGACTAGAACCACCAGATTGACTTGAGACATTACTTACACCACCTGCTTGACCAGATGCAATCCTTGCACCAGCAGCTTGTCTTGCACTTGCCTAACCAGAGACATTCCTTGCACCAGAAGTTCTTCTTGTACCACCTTGACTAGAGACATTCCTTGCACTAGAACCACCAGCTTGAGTTGCACCACCTTGTTTTCAACACTTTTTAGGTAAAATTTCTAAGTATAACTTTTTACATAGTTTTTGACTGACCCGTACCTCATTCAGCGTTTTCCAGGTTTCATTACCTTATTATTTTTTTACCACTTTTTACCATTTCTAACTTTTTGACAAAATTCCAAACCATGTTCAATCTTTAACGTTTTACATTAAATCGTTTTTCCATATTATCGTTTCAATATCATTCGTAAATAAATTTTACTTTTTAAAAGTTCGTCAACTCTTTTAGCGACCTAAATATCGCTTATTGGGCTTAAAGCCAAATAAGGGTCCTTTTAAGTAATTATAAGTCCAAAAATACGATCCATGTCCATAACTAAAGTCTCATTTACATTTTAAGCCTCTATTCTTATAAGTAGAATATAATCCAGGACGTAATAAGCTCGCCATAAGCCAAGGCTGAAATAAACTTATTGGGCCGTGGTCCATAAGCTCCAAATGCATTTATTAACTTGAAAATAAAGCTAATAATCCTACATATCGCATTTGGTTACTACCATAAGCCTCAAAAATAGTCCACAAACATACGCCATAACACAAAAATAGTCAAAATCACTTTCCTAGTGATCTTGAAAAATCACGTGGCATAAAAGCTTAAAATAAGCCAAGAAATAGCTTAAAAATAAGCTCGAATAAGCTATACAAGCTACTATCAAAAATAAGCGATCTAGCAACATATGTTATTTAACCATCACGACCACAACATCAAAACTACAAAAACCCCTATTTTCCTTTTTATATCCGACAAACCAAACGCAACCTTTTTATTCGTTTTGTTTCTAAAAATCAATTTTCACAACGATCAACTTGTACAACTAACATCTATGCATCAAAATACACCCAAAAGGACAAACAAAATTTAAATTTGAAAACTTACAAGAAAATCTTCAAAAATGTAGATTTCGACACGAACCGGACAACCCAAACGTTGTTTAAATGAATACCCAAATACTCGTATCAACCCGGAATATCATGTTCTTTATCAAAGTAGGAAAATTTATGTGTTTTTGTTAGTGGCTTAGGTCAGATGCACCATACACACACACAAGTGTGTGTTTTATCTTTTTGAAATGAAAATGAAATGCATGAAATGTCTAGTGGAAGAATATAAGTGTACAACTCTTAGACAAGCTTGCTAAAAAAAGCCATGTTGTCCCTTCTTGACTTATTTGACCGGCCATAGGATCCAAGGGGTCCTGGGTCTTTCTTTTCGTGTCGGAATCACTTAAAAACTTGTAAAACTCAACCGTAAAATTTACCCCAAAGTTAATTACCATTTTTATTCACCTTAAAAATACTTTTCCATTAACCTAGATTATTTACACGACATATTTACACTTTAAACCATTCAAAACTCATTTGGACATTAACGGACGTGTCAGACTCGTTTTTCGGCATTTTTCAAAATTCACGAGGCACACCACCCGGATTATAAATAACACAATAATACCTTCAAAAAGGATTATTAATCACAATAAACCATAAATCACCATAATTCTCATAACATCACCACCGTCAACACAGTACAAAATCCGAATAAACTGACAAAAGTCAAATAGTCAAAGGACTATAAATGAAATATTCAGAACACAAAAAGGGCAAAGGTTACATTCTACCTCTCTCAAAAGAATTTTATCCCTGAAATTCAACTACTAACATCACTAAACAAATGCGGGTACATCAATTTCATCTGATCTTCACGTTCCCATGTGAATTTAGGGCTACGTTTCGAATTACACTGAACCTTGACGATGGCAATCCTACTTCGCTTCGGCTTCTTAAACTCTCTTTCCAAAATTTCCACAGGCTCTTCCACAAAATTCAACTTAGCATCAACTCGAATCACATCAACTCGAATCACAAAATTCAACTTGCAGTGTTGGATTAGCCAAACACTTCTTAAGGTTCGACACGTGGAACGTGTCATGAACACCGTTCAACTCCTCAGGAAAATCTAACCGATAGCCACATGGCCTACCTTTTCAATAATCTTAAAAGGTCCAACAAATCTAGGTGTTAACTTCCCTTTCTTCCCAAAGCGTACCACACCTTTCCAAGGCCACACTTTGAGCAAGACATAGTCACTTACACTAAACTCTAGATGCTTCCTCCTTTTATCAGCATAACTTTTCTAATGATCACGCGCAGCCTTAAGTTTATGCGAGATCTTCTCAGTAGTCTCTTGCACTAACTCAGGTCTTATCAACTGCCCTTCTCCAACCTCAGCCCACAAAATTAGCGAACGACACTTTCTACCATACAATGCCTCAAACGGAGCACATCTCATACTAGAATGATAACTATTGTTATACGAAAACTCAACCAACAGAAGATGAACATCCCAACTTCCTCTGAAGTCTAGGACGCACGCTCTAAGCATGTCTTCCAAAGTCTAAATAGTATGCTTACTCTGACCATCGGTCTGAGGGTGATTAGCCGTACTCATGTCTAAACGAGTTCCTAATGCCTCTTACATTGACTACCAAAACCTTGATGTGAAACGACTATCATGATCTGATATAATCGAGATCGGCACACCATGTCTAGCAACTATCTCATGCAAATACAATCTAGCCAATCTATCCATCTTATAATCCTCACACATAGGTAGAAAATGAGCAGACTTAGTCAATCGATCCACAATGACCCAGATTGTGTCATGCCCACTACTAGTCCTAGGCAACTTAGTCACAAAATCTATAGCTATTTCTTCCCATTTCCATACAGGAATCTCAGGTTGCTAGAGCAAGCCAGATGGCCTTTGATGCTCAGCTTTAACTCTTAAACAAGTCAAACACTTACTAACATACTCAGTTATGTTCTTCTTCATTCTAGGCCACCAATACCTATCTCTCAAATCATAATACATCTTATCAGCTCATAGGTGTACAGGGTATTTTGACTTATGGGCTTCATCTATTATCAAGGTTCTCACCTCACCCTTCAAAGGTACCCATATTTGATCTAGGTAGTATAAGGTTCCATCACTTCTATGTTCTATCATCTTATCCAAACCTTTCTGCAATCCTGCAGACTCATTCACAGCCTCCTTCTGAGCCGCCGGTATCTTATCCTTGATACTTGACTGAAGGGTCATATTCATAGCTCTAACTCTCTTAGGCTTTACTCTATGCCTCCTACTTAGGGCATTAGCCACCACATTCGCCTTACCAGGATGGTAGCGAATTTCACAGTCAAAATCACTAAACAACTCTATCTAGCGACGTTGTCGCATATTCAACTCTTTCTGACTAAAGATATGCTGAAGACTCTTATGATCCGTATAGATGAAACTCTTTGTCCTATACAGATAATGTCTCCAGATCTTAAGTGCAAACACGACCGCACCTAACTCCAAATCATGGGTAGTATAATTTTTCTCATGAATCTTTAACTGCCTAGACGCATAGGCTATCACCTTACCTCTTTGCATTAACACACAACCTAGTCCTATCTTTGACGCATCATAATATATCACAAAGTCTTCTGATCCATCGGGGAGAGCTAGAACAGGCGCATTACATAACTTATCCTTCAAGGTAGTAAGAGACTTAGATATCTTATAGAAGTTCTCAATGACCCTACTGTAATATCTAGCCAATCCTGAGAACGAACGAACCTCAGTCGGAGTTCTAGGGGTGTTCTAATTCTTAACAGCTTCAATCTTACTAGGGTCTACATGAATCCCAATACCATTTATCATATGCCCAAGAAATTGCACTTCTCTTAGCCAGAATTCACACTTAGAAAACTTAGCGTATAGTTTCTCCTTTTTGAGCAGTCCCAAGACTAACTTTAAGTGTTCTACATGCTCCTCTCGAGTCTTAGAGTAGATTAAGATATCGTCTATAAACACTATCACAAACTTATCAAGATAAGGCCTACAAACTCTATTCATCAAGTCCATGAATACCGTTGGCATGTTAGTCAGACCAAAGGGCATTACTGTGAACTCGAAATATCCATAACGAGTTCTAAACGTAGTCTTTGGAATGTCATCTTCATGCACTCTCAGCTGATGGTATCCAGGCCTAAGATCTATCTTTGAGAAAAACTGCAACCCTTGCAGTTGATCAAATAGATCATCAATCCTAGGAAGCGGATAACAATTCTTAACGGTCAACTTGTTCAATTTCTCTATAATCAATGCACATCCTAAAAGAACCATCCTTTTTCTTAACGAACAATACTGGCGCTCCCTAAGGTGACACACTTGGTCGAATAAAACCTTTGTCTTGGAGTTCCTTGAGTTGTCCTGACAACTCCTCCATTTCAGAAGGTGCCAAATAATTGGGAGACTTTGCTACTGGCGTTGCTCCAGGGATTAACTCATTTGAAACTCAATTTCACGAATAGGAGGTAATCCAGATAGGTCATCCAAAAATACCTTCGGAAAATCTTTGACCATAACAATCTCTTCTTGTTTCTTATCACCAGCCTTAGCACCCATCAAAAATCTCGCTTTCTCTTTTGGTCTCTCTCCTAATACTCTAAGCACTCAAGATAAGCAATTGCAAGATGATATAACACCACAGAATTAAAGTTCAAATCACAAATCCCATAAAACACAATTAAAGACCTTAAACAACTACAATAAACAGATTAAAAGCCTACTAAATTGATATTCAAAGTACACAAATGGGTCAATATGGCTTAAACAACACTAACATGGGTTAGTGCTGTCTTTGCCAAACACCCCTTTAAGTTCCTAAATATCATTTTTAAGCTTAAACAGGTTAAGAACACTTAAGAAAACTCAAAACAGATGAAGATTAAGGTATAATAAGCACATATAAACAATTAAAACTAAAAGATAAGCAGTAAAAATAAGCAAATAAACAGTTGGCAGTTTAAGCTAAAAACATGAAAAAATAGAGAAACTTACAAAACCCTTGCTTAAAATAGGGCAACTAAGCTGATCTACAAGCTCTAGCTTGTCAAAGACAAGCTAGTGAAACCCATAAGCCCATCCAGGTTTGGCTTATCATCCATTTTTTTAGCTTTTGAGTGATTTTTAGGTAAAAAGGCTTAAACTCTTCAAGCTATGGAAAAGCTTGAATAGTTTAAGTAAACAACTTAAGTATGAGTTAAAAAGAGCTTATGTGAGCTTATAAAACATTTTCAAAACACAAAGTACATTAACTTAAAAATAGATTTCTTAAAACTTAAAAACTTCAAATTTTATTAAACTTAAAAACGGATTACAATACTTGGAAATTTAAATTGCATAAAGTAAAATACATTAAAAATAAGCTGCTAAAACTAGATATACTAAAATACTTCAAGTCTTGCCCTTTTAGTTGTGCTAGTTATGTGAGTGAGATAGCAGGTGTGCAAGTTGTGTGAGTGAAGACCAAAACTCATCAAAGCCATCCATTTTGAGTGTTCTCTAAGTTCTATCATCTAAGCCATCCATTCTTTGTCTTCATTCCTTGATGAATGGTGTTGTTTAGGATTGCCAGGTGGCGTTTGTGTTTAATGAAGTGGTATGAGGTGGGAGAGGGACGTTTTTGTCTGGGGTGCAATGTGGGAGAAGGTGAATAGTGTTGGTGGGAAATAGGCTTGTTTGTTTTGGTTTAACGGGTGTTTGCCTTGTTTTTGTTATGTGTTTGCACCGTTAGTCCTTTTGGACTAACAATGTTAGTCCTTGAGGACTAACTGTGTAAGGGTGAAAGGACTTATGGTGAAATGGACTTAACAGTCCTATTTGTTAAATGGTGTGGACTGTTAAGTGGGTTTGGGCTTATAGATTGGGCCAGTTTTGTTTTAAAAGGATTTTTGGACCTTTAATTATATAAAAGGCTTAATATAAATGCTTAATGGGCTGCCCCGGCCCATTAGATGGGTGCGGATTGGCCCATTTAGCATTTCTCTGGTTTCGGATTCGTCTTTGACTTTGACTTCTCGGCTTTGACTTTTAACTTTTTTACGCTCTTTCCATTCCGTGATCGGTTTTGTCCGTTTTGGCTTAATTTTTGTCCTTTAGTGAATATCCGTTACCTGCACAATCATAAATCACAAAACACATAAATACAACGTATTTTTGGTATGTTTTTAGTCTTTTAGGCACGTTTTCCTAGGTAAATGGTATGTATAATTAAGCACATACCATTGTGTCATGCCCACTACTAGTCCTAGGCAACTTATTCACAAAATGTATAGGCTACCCCTTCTTATTTCCAAACGGGAACCTCAAGTTGCTAGAGCAAAGCAAATGGCCCTTTGATGCTCAGCTTTAACCTTTTAGGACAAGTCAAACACTTACTAACATACTCATCTATATCCTTTTTCATTCCAGGCCACCAATACCTATCTCTCAAATCATAATACATCTTATTAGCTCCTGGGTGTACATAGTACTTTAACTTATGGACTTCATCCATTACCAGGGTTCTCACCTCACCCTTCAAAGGTACCCATATTCGATCCAGATAGTACAAAGTCCCATCACTTCTCTGTTTTATCATCTCATCCAAACCTTTCTGTAATCCTGCAAACACATCCATAGCCTCCTTCTAAGCCGCCAATATCCTATCCTAGATACTCGACCGAAGGATCATATTCATAGCTCTAACTCTCTTAGGCTGTACTCTTTCCTTCCTACTTATGCGCATTACCACCGACATTCGCCTTGACCCAGGAAGGTAGAGATTTACACAGATCAGTAATCAACCAAACAACTCTATCCAGCGACATGGTCGCATATTTCAACTCTTTCTGACAAAAGATAACTGAAGACTACATATGATCCTTATAGATAGTCACTCTTTGTCCTATACAGATAATGTCTCTAGATCTTAAGTGCAAACACGACTGCACCCAACTCCAAATCATGGGTAGTATAATTTTTCTTATGAATTTTCAATTGCCTAGACGCATAGGTAATCACCTTACGTCTTTGCATTAACACACGGCCTAGTCCTATCCCGGATGCATCACAATATACCACAAAGTCTTTCAGTCTATTGGGGAGAGCTAGAACAGGCGCATTACACAACTTATCCTTCAAGGTTTGAAATGATAATTCCTGTTCCTCACCCCAATCAAAAGTCTTACACTTTTGAGTCAAGATAGTAAGAGAACTTAGCTCTCTTAGAAAAGTTCTCAATGACCCTACGGTAATATCCAGCTAATCCTAAGAACGAACGAACCTCAGTCGGAGTTCTAGGGGTTTCCAATTCTTAACAGCTTCAATCTTACTAAGGTCTACACGAATCCTATTACCATTTATCACATGCCCAAAAAATTGTACTTCTCTTAGCTAGAATTCACAATTAGAAAACTTAGCATATAGTTCTCCTTTTTGAGTCAGTCCCAAGACTACCTTAAGTGTTTCTACATGCTCCTCTTGAGTCTTGATGTAAATTAAGAATATCATCTAAAAACACTATTCACCAAACTTATCCAATAAGGCCTACAAACTCTATCATCAAATCCGTAAATTACTGATGGTTGCCATAGTCAGACTAAAGGGCTTACTTAAACTCAAAATGTCCATAACTAAGTTCTAAACGCAGTCTTTAGAATGTCATCCTCATGCACTCTCAGCTGATGGTATCTAGACCTAAGATCTATCTTCGAGAAAAACTGCGACCCTTGTAGTTGATCAAATAGATCATCAATTCTAGGAAGTGGATAACGATTCTTAACAGTCAACTTGTTCAACTCTTTATAATCAATGCACATCCTAAAAGAAACTTCCTTTTTCTTAACGAACAATACCGGCGCTCCTCAAGGCGACGAACTTGGTCGAATGAAACTTTTGTCCTGGAGTTCCTTAAGTTGTCTTGACAACTCCTCCAATTCGGAAGGTGCCAAACGATAAAGAGACTTTGCTACCGGCGTTGTTCAACTCAATCCGGAACTTAATTTCCCAAATAGGCGGTATCTTGATAGATCAATCCAGGAATACCTCAGGATAAATCTCTAACCACAACAATTTCTTCATGTTCTATCACCAGCCTTAGTCACCCATAAAAAATCACGCATCTTATTCCGTCTCTCTTCTCCTATACTCTAAGCACCTTGCCCATCTAGTGTATATCCTCACTACCTTCTCATGGCAAATTATTCACCTTAATAATTGGACAACCAATTCATACCTATAATCACATCAAAACTCCCATGCCCAAAAGGTATCAAATCAATGTCAAAGACATGACCCTCGATTTCTAGTTTGCAACCCTTAATAACCTTATCAATCTCTACTAGCTGCCCGCTAGCTATCTCAATCTCATATCTGAAACCTAATTCCGCTGGCTCATAAGCCAACAGAGTATGAAAGTAGTGGAAAGACAAAACTATAGTCGGTCACAGAGTCAAAATAAGTTAGTAGGAAAAATGATTGTTCAAAGTAAACGTACCGTCACAATGTTCGGATCCTGGCGAGCTTCCTCTGCTCCTAACATGAATGCCCTACCCCTAGCCTGGTTCCCTTGGTTTCCATGACCCTGACCCCCGTTATTAGCAGCAACTTGATTTGGACGATTTTCTTCCAGTCTTTGTGCCCTATTCAATCTAAGACAAGTTGACCTGACGTGGTTGGTACTACTACACTCATAACATGCCCTAACAGTTGGGTTTCTAACATTGATAGGATTCCACATCCTCGCACACTCACAAAATTTTACCCAAATAACCCGGGTAAGTTTACAGTTAAAGCATGTTGAAAAGGCCCTCCGGGTGCATGGTAGGAGTTGCAGATGGTACACTTCGGCCAAGTACCCATATTCTCTCTTCCTACAGGGTTTATATAAGTACAAAAGCATCCCATTCCTAGTCCTCTTATTATCATCCTACCATCTTATGTTCTTGCTAGGTTTCTTCCCACATACCTTTATCTCAACCTTCTTAATTGATCCATTCCTAACAGCCTCATCGGTCAGTGCACCAGAAATCTGCATAGCCTTTTGTATAGTCTTTGGCTCCATTGCTGCCACCATCCTACGGATTTATGGAGCAAGGCCATACACATACCTCTCAATCATCCTACTATCTAGAGTTACCAAATGTGGAACTAACCTAGCCAAAATGAAAACCTACAATAAAACGCACATGGCTAGCCTCGACCATGGCGTGATTCCACAACTCAGATTCCAACTTTTGCATCTCATGACTAGGACAAAACTCTTGTATCATCATAAACTTAAAGTCATTCCATGACATACTAATAGCAACTTCCCGGCTTAGTGTGCGGATCTGAGAGTTTCATCACGTTAAAGCCTTACCCATAAATGAACCAGCAGTGTATTTCACTTTTTGGTCAATACTACAACCACTCATATCATGCACAGACTCCATTTTCTCAATCCAACGAGTAAGAACTACAGCACCTCCCTTACCATCATATTCCTTAGGGTTACAAGCTAAGAACTCCTTATATGAACAACCTACCCGGTTGCCATTTACTATCACATTCCTAACGTTCTCCTGAACGTTCTCATTAACCACATTACCATTCTGATTTCCAACATTTCCTCGGTTACTAACCTGAGCTAGCATGGCGGGTAAGAGGTTCTGCAATTGTTGGGCAATGATCATCAGGAAGTCGGGTGCTCCCTTAATACTCCCTCTTACTAAGCCATTGACTTCCTTCTACACCCTCAAAACTCCCCATTCCTTGGTCATTTCCTTGACCATTCAAATCATCAACACGCTCATCATTACCTTCCCTAGGTCTTCTACCCCTTCCACCTCTACCAACCCGTACACCCGTTCCCCCTCCTAATGATTCGGCAGCAGTCCAGCCAACACTTCAGGTCCTCATCCTCAGTGGCATTATCTATACGAGGGAGAACATGGGCAACATTAGGTAGGCAGGAAGACTCTCATATATATATATATAGAATATCTTACTATATATACAGATATGCACATAACACCACCCTACAGTGTCAACATCGATTTGTGTGAACAACGTTACTAAGTATGAGTCAGTTGTGATACGCTTATAACTACATTGGCCACCGTATTTATAATTTCTTCCAAAGGCTTCAGGGTTGGCACAATTTCACGAGTGATAATTTGATGATCATGAACATCAATTTCTTCCTCATGACGGATGCGACGAACTTGACCTTCTCGATCAATTCGAATATACGAAATGATGTCATCAGGAGAAGGAGGGTTGGTTTGATATGGACCATCCGTAGGGACACCATATGCCAACTCGTCAAGTGACCACTTGTCAGTAAAGACGCAAGCACCCTCGCAAGGTATGTCAAGAATTTGAGCAAATTCTTCAAGAGAGTAAGAAAAGAATTAATTTTGAATCACAAATTCAATGAACATTTGACCTTTGTTGGAATAGTTTATTTGATATTGACTATAAAGCTCAAGTATGAAACGAGGACAAATTTGGTCATTAATTTCAAGGAGACACTCAAACTTAAGAAAATAAAAAAAAAGACCGAACATAGTTTAGATCCGCAAAGTCCTCAAAAACCACCCGACACTCATGAATGTAGCGACTTTCAAGGTTTCTTAATCTTTCTTTTATAGGTGAACGATATTCATGTGAAATCATTGGGATATAGTGTCTTGTATTTTTATAGTCGTCATATGATTTGCGAGGCATGATTACCTAGAAAGAAAAAAATTGAAGTCACATTTTATTATCATTTACTTGTAATATTTTATGGACATTGTTTCTAGTGTGTGCCTAAATGTGACAAATGTGGAGTAACGATTAACTCGACCTAAAAATAAAATTCTAAGAGTTAACCCAAACGCTCCTTAATTTTATTTTGCTCATCTAAACACGTCAAAAAATACATATGAATTATGTATCCCGACCTTTATTCATGAGATCATTATGCATGTGATTAAAAACGTTTTTAAGTTGTATTAATAATGCATAACAACAATTTTATTATGTTCCTAACGTGAGTGATTTGAAAATAAAATTGGGGTTTTGGTTCGAAATCAATTTTTCGACAAACTCACTAGTGTATGTAAATCCTATGTCTAAGGGAAGCATATTAGTTATACATTGTATCCTAGTAGTCCTAATTTTACAAAATTAAAGGAAAAATAAAAAATTCCCAATTTCAATCCCTAGACTTAAATTGAAAAAAATAGATGAAATGACTTACAATTGATGATGTTGATGATATTAAGAATGATTGTATGTGTTGATTTTATCTTCAATTCAAGTTTTAATGGTTGATTTTGAGTTTTTGGGTTGGTTTGATCGTGTTCGTCGCTGCAGCAAGAGGAAGGGGGTGTTTGTTTTCAGTTTTGATTTTTTTTTGACTAAGTATACATTTTGGTGTCTGCTGGTGGCGGTCCCATATCGATCAGGCGGCCGCCTAAAATAGGTTGGGGGTCGCATGAGATATGGGGGCCGCCCGTATTATGGAATTTTTAGACTTTTAAATTTTAACACGAATTAACAAGGAAGAGTGACTAATTAATTTGCATTTCGCGAATTAAAAATATCTAACTAGCTTCGGATGAAGTAGTTAAATTGTCACGACGCGAAATGGAACGCGGACTACAATTAAGACAGAAGAAAGAGAAGCGGACTAATACGATTTATGGATTGTGTTCCATCATTCCTAAACCAAGACGTAGATAGTTAAACGATTCACATTTAAGGGGTTTAGTAAGAATGTCGGCGATATTGTCGACGGACGACACTTTTTCGATTGAGATATGTCCTTTCTGGACATTATCACGAAGAAAGTGGTGACAAATTTCGATATTTTTGGTTCGAGAATGTTGCACCGGGTTTTTGCTAAGGTCAATCGCAGCCTTTTAATTGTCGCAATAACGGTACGTCCGTCGAGTCGAATTGGTTACGTAGTCGATAAGGGGGGATGGGATAGCGTGTTTCATCACAAATCCATATGCTATGTTGACATGCCTTCCGCGCTTACGTATTTGGCTTCGGTAGTGGATATAGCAAGAGCGGTTTGTTTCTTCGAGAACCAAGACGTCAAACAACATCCGACGAACGTACAAATACCGCTAGTGCTCTTTTGGTCCACATGATCTCCCGCATGATCATAGTCGTCATATACTACTGTTTCTATGCCGGTCCGCTTAGGATACCATAATCCTAAGTGCGTAGTACATTTAATGTATCGGAAGATATGCTTAACCGCTTCAAGGTGAGAGGTTTTGGGAGCCTCTTGGAAGAGGGCACAAAGGCAAACACTAAACATGATATCGAGCTACTTTCCCATTAGGTATAATAAACTTACCTATCATGCCCTCTATAACTTGGTACTATCTATTGACTCACACCTCTTCAGCCTTTTGAGAGTTTTGGGTATCAGAGGACAGGAGTTTTTTATTGTGGTTTAGATTCTTCTAAGCCAAATTCTTAAGCATTTCTTTAATATATTTAGATTGATTAAAGAAAATACCATATTTGTAATCCAAGGAAGAAGTTAAGTCACCCATGCATCTCATCCGAACTCGTCATGCATGATTTTAGCAAATTCATTACACATGTCTTGACAAGTCGAGCTGAATATAATGTCGTCGACATATATTTAAACGATGATGAGGTTTGAACTTTTCTTCTTAGTAAAAAGTGTGTTATCTACCATTGCTATTTTGTATTCATGTTTAATAAGAAAAGCTTTTAATCTATCATACCAAGCTTTGGGTACTTGCTTAAGACCGTATAAAGCTTTCTTAAGTTTATAAACAATTGATGTTTGTTTTTCAAAAGTCTAATGAATCCTGGAGGTTGTGCCACGTATACCTCCTCACTGATGAAACCGTTTAGGCTTGCACTTTTTACATTCATTTGGAATAACTTAAAATCTAAAGCACAAGCATAAGCTAATATATCCTAATTGAACTCAAGCTAGCCTTATTTCGAGAACTATACCATTCCTCGTCTAACTTATTTCTAAATACCACACTTAGTGCCTATGATTGTCATATTCCCTAAGTTGTGAAACTAACTCCAAACTTGTTAGCTATGAATTGATTTAATTCTTCTTGCATGGCGACTATCAACGTAACATCCGTTAAGGCTTCATTCACATTCTTAGGTTCTATAGTTGATATAAAACAAAAGAAGTTACTTTGGTTTTAGGCTTGTGATCTAAGGGTTCTTTGGTTAAGGTTTCCTATGACATTTTCTAATGGATGGTTCCTAGATTCCTTAATATTGACTATTTCGTCAATCTCTAAAGTTTCATCCACAATGTCATTTTCTAGGTTTTTCTTTTTGGTAACCTTAATTGCTTCTTCTTCATCTAAGTCATCATCCACCAAGGGTGATGTCTTAGAGGGTGGAGGAGTTTCATCGAATGTCACGTTAAGTGATTCTTCAACTTTCCTAGTGTGTTTATTTAGGATGATGTAGGCTTTACTATTTTGAGAGTAACCTAAAAAGATACCTTCGTATGACTTTGGGTCAAACTTTGTAAGGTAGTCTTTAGTGTTTAAAATGAAGCACTTGCTTCCAAACACTCTAAAGTAATCTAAAGTAGGTTTCCTACCTCTTAAGAGTTCGTAAGGTGTTTTTCCTAAGATGGCTCTAATTAGGATTCGGTTAAGAATGTATGTTGAAGTGTCTACTGCGTTACACCAAAACTTTTGTGGTAACGATTGCTCATTCAACATAGTCCTACTCATTTCTTGAAGTGTCCTATTTTTCCTTTCAACCACGCCATTTGATTGAGGAGTGTGTGGAGCTGAGAAGTTATGTGTAATTCTATTGGCATTACAAAACTCTCCAAATTGCACCTCATTATCAAATTCCCTACCGTGGTCGGTTCTTATTGACACTATTGTACATCCTAATTGGTTTTGAATTTTCTTACTAAATATTTCGAATTGATCGAAGGCTTCGGTTTTGTCCTTAAGGAATCTAGTCCAAGTATACCTAGAGTAGTCATCTACTATGACTAAGGTGTAGCGGTTTCCTCCGTAACTCCGTACGGCGGATGGACCGAAGAGATCCATATGAAGGAGTTCTAAGCATCTAGTCGTTGAGACTATATTCTTAGCCTTATGACTAGCATGAGCTTGCTTTCCAATTTTGCAAGTATCACAAAAGTGTTGATCAAACTTAATCTTATGTAAGTTTCTAACTAATTCCTTAGATGCTAACGATTGAATGAGATGCATATTTGCGTGACCTAATCTCCTATGCCACAATGTGGAGTTTTCATCAATCGTTGCTAGACAAATTTGGTCTTTAGGCTTATTTCCTAATTTCATCACATATAAGCCTTTCTTCCTAATACCTCTACCTATGACCTTACCATCCTTAGTGATTTCACTATCATGTTCAGAGAAAGTTACTCTACACTTATTATCACATATTTGTCCTATACTTAACAAGTTAAATCTTAAGTTATCTACATGCTCTACATTATCTATTTTGAGAGAGTCATTCAAAATCGTACATTTGCCAATGATGTTACCGCGAAGATTACTACCAAAAATAACATTACCTCCGTTGTATGCCTTGTAGCTTGAGAAGAGCTTTCGGTTACCCGTCATGTGTTTGGAGCATCCGCTATCCTTTATCCACTCATCGGGTTCCAAGTCGACTCCAAGGCATATCTATTTATATAAGGCAACACCTCAAACATTTGGTCCCCAATATCTCATGGGTCCAAAGTTGTTAGTGCTAAACATCCCTTGCATTTGATGCAATTGGTTGGGATGTGGAAATAGAAGACACATTTCCCATGGCATGTAACTTTGATGTGGGAAGTTGTTCCAAGTTACAGGAAAACCACAAGGTTGATTTTGTCGACTGGTATGTGCTTAATTACACATATCGTTTTCCATCAAAACTGGACTTAAATGACCAAAACGTACCAAAAATACATTGTATTTGTATGTTTTCACTTATATTGTGCAGGAAACGGATATCTGACAAAAGGACGAAAAATCAAGCAAAAACAGACAAAACCGAGCACGGAATGGAAAAGCGTGGAAAAGCCAAAGTCAAATCGAAGCCAAAGTCAACCCCGACAAAGTCAAAGCCAAGAAGTCATCAAGTCAAAGAAAATACAACTTTAGGGACCAAATTTGCCAAATCCTAAAGTTGTATAACAAGGATAAATACTACAAGGACTGAGGTTGTAATTATGCCATATATAACTTTAAGGGGCCATTTCTGCCAAACCACTAAAGTTATATAACAAAATGGCCGTGCATGTGATAGCCCTTATAACCTTGGAGGACTAATTCTGCCAATTCTCTTTTAACTTTATACCTAAAGGACGAATTGTGCAAAATACCCATATAACATGAGGGACTCATTTTGCCAAATCCCCAATACCCTCATTAAACAACAAAAATCAAGGGCACCTTGGGCTCAAAGGCAATTTGATGGCTAGGATGAACTTGGGACTTACTCACACTATTCATAAACAAACGAGCAAAACAAGTCACCCACACCCTTCCCCACCCCCACATGGCAACAAGACAGCTTAGCAATCCTAGAAGACACTATTAGGCAAAGAAAATCAAGGGACGGATTATATTGACTTGGCTCAAAGGCAATTTGATGTGCTAGAAGAACTTGGGGCTTACTCTCACACAACAAACACACCCTAGTTTCTGTCTCAGCAAAGAAACACAACCAAGAAGAAGACAAAAAGAAAGAGGCTAAGACCCTAGAATCGTTTTTCTATATAAGAGGCTCTTTTGTAAGCCATTTGGGCATCTAGCTTTTAACTTAAGATAATTTTTAGTTTTCCTTAGTTTTAATTCTGTTTTATTGTAATTTTACTTTGTAATGTTTTAAGATTAATGAAATTCAAAGTTTGGTTCAAAATTCTGTTTTTCAAGTTTTATGTTTTAAAAAGCTCACTTTAAGCTCTTATAAGCTTTCACTAAAGCCTTTTATAACCTGCTTGCATAAAAGATAAACTTAGAAATATAAACAGTTAAGATAACACAAAAAGAAATCCACCTTAAAAGTACCTCAGCTAATATGGAAGATAAGCAAACAATGGAAGTGCTTATAAACCTACTAGCTTGTTTTTAACAAGCTAGAGCTTGTAGACTCTTTTGTTTTCCCTATTTTGAGCAAGGGATAAGGTACACCCTTTTTTAAAATTTTAGCTTATTTTTACTTTTCATTGCTTATTTCATGCTTATTTATGCTTATTGCTGCTTATTATGATGTTCTATGCTTGCTTGTTCTTAATTAGTGCTTATATGAGTGTTATGGATGCTTTTGTTCAAATCTGTCACTTTTAGTTAAATCTGCCATTTGCTTATTCAGCTTATTTAAGAGCTTATTTTTGTTGAAATTTGCTTATTTATGCTAAATGTTCTTATATGTTTAACTGTTTGCAAAAACCTAGCCTTAGTTTAGCTTAATTCACCCTTAATCAAATTTTTATTTGAAAACTGTCATTTAAAAGAGTGTTTGGCACAAGGTGTCAAACGGGTCAAATTGGTTTTAAAATAGTTTGGGTCATTTGGCCAACTTTGTCAAGGGATTTTTAAGTCTTAATAAGCTGTTTTTACAAGTTTTTTAGTTTAAATGTTTGATTTTAAGCTTTTTCTATAAGTGTTATAAAACTGTTGGACTCAAAACAGTTTTATATAGCTTATTGGCTTAAGCATTGTTTAGCTGCTTACTTTTGTGTTTTTCATGCATGTTTAGGTGTCAAAATTGAGTACTATAAGTTTCCCTTTGGTTAGCTTTGGTTTGACTCAAAATTGTCAACTCTTCATGAGTCATTTTTTTAGTCAAAAGTTCAAATTTTCATATCCAAATACCAAATAGTAAAAGTAGTTTGTAGCTTATGAAAATGTGTGCACAAGCTCATTAGGAGCTTCACTCCATCTGTTTTTAGCTAACTTTTCATTTTAAGCTTATTTGGTGGCTTATTTATAAGCCTACTTTTTGTCCCTTTAAAACTGTCAACAAGGTGCCCTGGTGCAAAAGCCCTTTTCTGCCTCTTTTTAGTGCTTATTTTTTGCTTCAAGTTTTAATCTTATTGATTTTTTAGCGTATCTATAAGCTACTCTTTAAGCTCCTATAAGCCAGAAAGCCAAAAACCACTTTAAGGGCTTAAAAATAAGCCCTAAAGGTGCCCCTTGGCCTGTTTGTCTGCCAATTTTGTGCTTATAGCTTATTTGCCTTTTATGGTCTTATCATGTCTGTGGAATGTTACCTTTTTTGGTTTTGTCCTGGACTTATTAGGTCTAGTTTTCCATTTCATTAGATTGAATCTTTAGTGCTAATTGGATCTTTAGGAAGCTAATTAGCTGTTGTATAAGCCCCTGCAAGCCTTAAGCTTAGGACCCCCTCTGGGGCTTAAAAATAAGCCCAAAAGTGAGCCCTTTGACTGTTTTGCCTGCAGTTTAGCCCCATAGCTTATTTTGCCCCTTAAGCACCCACAGTTTAGCTTAGCTTAGGCTTAGTTGAAAATTAAGTCTCCCTTTGTAGTTGCTTATTTGTGGCTTTTCTGTTTGTTCTTTTGTGCTTATTTGTTGCTAACATTGCTTATTAGGTATTATAGATAACTTGTTTGTGCTTATTTTCATTTTCCATTAGCTTACTAGAGTTTAAACTGGGTAACAGTTAAGTACTTTTTTAGTCTTAGTGTAAATTAGCAAACTGCCACTTTCTTTTAGCTTATTTCGTGCTTATTTGCTAGTTATAAATTTTTTGTCTTTTTTAAAGTTGCTTATTTTCAGATTATTTAAAAAGTTGTAAAAAAAATGAGAAACAAAAACGTTGGGATTAGGGGAGGCCCCAAGTGAGCAAGACTCGAACTTGGGACCTCAACCCCATCAACCAACATTTTATAACACACTCACTACCGGTATGCTACAATAGCTCATCCGGTAGTGAGTTGCACAATTAATTCTTTAAGGGCATTTTAGCCCATTAAGCCCATAAGCTGTTTTCAGCTTATTACGGCTTATTTATAAGCCCACTTTTCTAGCTCTTATTTTTCATAGAACCAGCTTACCTTAATCCACTTTTCTGTATTTTTTTCACATTTTTCCAATATTGTTTGCTATTTTTTTTCTTTAAAACAGTTTTTTAATCATTAAAAATTAAATAAAAATCAAAAAAATATTTTGCTTTTTTAGAAAATTTTCTTTTGTCATATTACACTTAAGAAAAATAGAAAAACTTTAGTAGGGACATTTTTTGCAAAATTTCGTTTTTTAAAGAGCGGGACTCGTTCCCGTGCTCGTTTTTAGTATTTTCTAGCTCAATTTAGCTCCGTTTTCGTTCTAGTTTTCTTTAAACTTCCTTTTTAGTCAATTTAAGTCCATTAAAAGTGAAAAAATCAATTTAGGCTTAATTTTGAAAATTTAAGGTTTTTATTGTGTCGTTTTAGCTTTCCGTTTTTATTTTTAGTATAATTTGTGTAATTTTCTCGTTTTTAGTGTAGATTGCTTTATTTTTCTCGTAGATTTAGAAATCCAATCCAAATTATTAAGAAGAACAATAATACTAATTTTGCTATTGATTTCTATTAAGCTTCAATGCTTCTATTACGTATATAAAACTCTATGCCATAGGGTTCCTTTTATACACCAAGGAAAACACTAGCAGGCTTACAAAACGTGTGAAAAGATAATACGTATCCTTTCCTAAGATATCTCCTAGAATATCTTTAAGAAAACTTTTACTTCTATTCTGTTACATAAACAGACTTAACTAAATACGACCAGTACTAACTATAGTACTGTCACCCTACCAGTACTAACTATAGTACTGCCAGACTTAACTTAGTACTGCCAGACTTAACTTAGTACTGCCAGAACTAACTAATTACTACCAGACTGAACTGTTATACTACCAGTATTAAGTCTTTTACAATCTATTTCCCAACATCCATCAATAAGTTCCCGAACCAAAGAATCAAAAACTTACCTTTTGTGTCACTTGCGAGGTACGGTTCACCTTTTAAAAGACAAACAAACTCAAAGAGGGGTATAAGGCGGGTTGTTCCTAGGAACTACGACCCTAAAGGAGAAATGTTTTTAATAGCTTCGCGCTTTTCTATTCCTCCGCTCCTTTGTGCGTTTTTCATTTCGAAGAGTTACCGAGAAGCTTGTTGATTATTAGCTTAAAGTTGTCTTATTTCGTTGTCCGTTATTAAAATAAATTGTGAATTCATTTTTGATAAACCAAAAATAACAAAAAAATTAGTGTAAATTTTCTTTTTATATTTTAGTGCATGCGCACTCATTCTCAATCCCGTAATCTTAACCATCAACACAACAAGCCCCACCGGCTTTTGTTGAACCATTTAATCTTGAAGAACCAATTGAAAATCCAGCTCCTCCCGTAGTTACGATGGACGATAATCGTACTATGGCTCAATTACTCGAAGCACCCACTGAGGGTTACGAGGATGCCATCGTTGTGCCCGAAATCACCGCGGACAACTTTAAGCTTAAGCACGGTTTGCTTACCCTCATTCAAATCAAGCAATTATTTGGACATGACAAAGAAGACCCTTGTGCTCACATCCGTTATTTCAACAAGATCACTTCTACGATGAAGTTCCCGAATGTCCCGAGTACGTCGGTAAAGCT
>BQNB010091722.1:0-24425 GCA_026074375.1 Tanacetum coccineum
GTAACGAAAAAGTGCTACAAAAAAATGTTAGTAGAAAAATGCACATATATATAATGATGATGATAGATATATATGCAAGACACTTAGTGGGGAACAAATCATGTATGTTTTAGGTATATGCACTCTAAAGTGTGGCACTAAAGATAACAACCTAAATAAAAAAGACATGGAAATGTTTAGGAACCAATGATAAGATTCGACCGACACATGCTTAAGGACTAAGACTCGGCCAAAACCATTCGATTTTATACTGACTTTAATAAACGAGAACAACATTTGTTTATTGATTGGCACACCATTATTATGAGAATGACTTCTTCCAATATGTCATTTGGATAAAGAGTATTAACGTATTTTGAACGACATGTTACTTATGATATCATCATCTAACCAAGATAATGATTTGGATTTGGATAGACTTTTGTCAAGGGTTGTATTGAGAGATTCCTAATCAAGGTCTCTTTGTTAAGCATCATGTATGCTTTTTTATGATTGGGGTGTTTAAGGATAAACATTATCGTAAGACTTTAGGTCAAATTAAATGTTAACGATAAGGATGATTTGTTTAAGAAACATACTCTAAATGTAACATTTAAAACTAGATGAATGTTACCTAATATCTTGGCGAGATATGCCAAAATATATAATCTAAAAGAGTTAAATAAAATAAGATGAAGATGAAAATGATACGCTCTTGGATGTGAATGAAAATGATTTTATAACGTGGAAAAACGAAGAAGGATGAACGTGAATGGAAAGGGAAGGTAAAGGTTGACAAAGACAGTTTAGATTAATATATCGTTTGCACTAACGATGGTATGTTGAAATGATGTGCATGAGATCCTTTAGGGACAAAGGGGGATGATTGTGATTCTATAGATTTGTTGGGTGTTTGGTTGTCAATGTTGACGAACAAAGATGGATATGTGAAATGAGGTAGTAGTTCTTTCATGGTGGAAGAAAAGTGAAACAAACGACATTGTGGCGACTCAACAAAACTTGAAGCTTGAATATCTTCTTTGTGTTCTTCACTTGCTAGAAAGTGGAAATGATTGGATGATTAGAGAACGAGTGTGTGATGTTCTTGAGGAGATAATTTCAATGGTTTAGATGTGAAGGGATTGGTTATGTAGTGATAGACTATGGGTATACTGGTTGTAAGGATTGAGTTTGAGAATGAGATGCATTTCATTACGAAATTCACTTGACTTTTAACACCATAGGAAAAAAAATGCTAATGAGTGTTGGGATATGACGATGACCCATTGATCCATAGAGAGGCATCAAGATAGGCATAGGTTTGTGCATTGAAAAAGGTGTTCAACCTCTATGGGTTGTAGTGGTGGTAAGTCACTATTAGATTATGGGAAATAGTTACATGGTGAATCTTCTTGTGAAGATGGCTAGGTGGATGAATCGAGATTGGTAATAGTAAAGATGACTCGGTTTTTCATTTCACCTTGTTGGTTTGAGAATGCACTAGAACTAGTGATCACAAACAAGAGTAAATAATAGTTATTAGGTTTGGGTGTATGGTAGAAGTGTATCTTATGAATATTGTGTATGATCGACATACGGGTTAAGAGGCTTGAATTAATTGCAGTTTAGTATACGGGGTGTACTTGTGTTAAAAAGGAAGTGAGTGTTCTTGTAAGTTGGTTTTTAGTGAATAAGAATTACATTTGTGAGTTCTTGAGAGTATTTGGTTAAAGGATATATGTGAACGAGTGTGTTTTCCCTTCTTAGTTAATTCGTGCTCATCCGGACATAAGGTGTGGAATAACATAAATAAATAAAGATAAAGACGAATGAAGACGGAAGTGATGAGCTTGACAATATCAAGACGGATGACGGTTAGCATACGACGAACTTCTTATGTAGCTCTTCTAGAGTATTGCGAATGTTCATAGAACAATCATACGACGAGGTACGAGGTTGTCTTAAAGGTGGTAGCGGAAGGTATTAACCATCTATATAATAATAGAGGCGTGATTAAGGCTTTTGTGAAACAAATTTGACATGAACAATGAGTGACATTTTAATTTACATTTCACGAATTAAAAATACTTAAACATTTCGGATGAAATAGTTAAGTTGTCGAGATTTATTGGAATATATTTAATAGTAACAAGACTATTAAAATGAGAACAAGACGTTTACGAGATTTTTGATAAATTTTGACGGAGGAGTGACATTTTAATTTGCTTTTCGCAAATTAAAATTACTTAAGCATTTTAGATGAAATAATTAAGTTTTAAATATTTATCGAAATATATTTAATAGTAACAAGACTATTAAAATGAGAATGAGACGTTTACGAGATTTTTGATAAATTTTGACGGAGGAGTAACGTTTTAATTTGCTTTACGCGAATTAAAATTACTTAAGCATTTCGGATGAAATAATTAAGTTGTCGAGATTTATAGAGATAAATTTAATAGTAACAAGACTATTAAAAGTGGAAGGATCTACGAATCGCTTTTGTAGAAACTCGTAAGTCCTTTGTCATGGAAGGTTGATGCTAGCTTTTAGCTTTTGGATGAGCGTTTTAACATACGTTGTTAAAAAGCTTGAATATGAATTTTCGGATATGACTTTTAACGTTTGCGATTACAAATTAAATTACTTGAATTCGGATGAAATATTTAATTCGTCAAACCTACTTAGAGGTGTATTAGATTTGTATCTAACCATCCCTTGACAAAAGAGTGGATTATTTGGTAGGAAACGAGATGATTAATAAGGAAGTGTGTGCATGGAGACTCTAAGAGATTTAAGACAATTTTGCGACTATTATGACCTATTAGATTGTGACACTAAAGGCCGCGTGTAATAAGGGTATAAATTCTAGTGTTAGGAAATATATACCTAGATGCATAAGACACATAGATTTAAGCATGTAAGACTATTTAAGCATGCATCAACACAATAACCATAGAGATCAATGTGTACGACTATATGACATCTAAAATTATATCGTGATAGGCATACCTAATTCGTTATGCATCAAACCGACATAGTGTAGGTGCACAGTTACCACACAAGTCATGTAAAACGACACATAATAAACATGATTACTTTAAATGCAAACATCATGTAAAACATGTTAACATTTAGCTAAGAGCATGTATAATTTAGATGAACTAAGAAATATTATATCAGAATTGTTTGACAAAGACAAAAACCTTTATAATAAACATGCATTCAATAACCAAGCAAATAATCATTGATCATCAAGATAATCACGAAAGCATATAATCGTATCACATAGGAATAAGTTATCATCTTGAGACTTCAAAACACATATGTGAGATGCCATGAATCTAGGAACATTTAATAAAATCCTAGTTACTACTTCTTTAATGAGAAATTCTAATGAAAGACAAATTTCATCAATGTAAACTAACTTTAGTTACTACTTGTTTATTTAGTTTAAATTTACTTATTGAAGTGTAACAAAGATGAAATATGGTTGGTTCTCAAATACTTCACCTAATATGACTCAAACAACAATGTTTCTATGATGGTAGCTCTAGATGATATATTTTACACATAATCCTAATAAAGATGTGTTGAATGCTTAGAAAAGAATAAGCAAGATGTTTTAATCTTTTGTTCAATAGCTATATGTTGTTTGGTTTTGATGGCATATTGCTTGATTTAATGGATGTCTTATATTAAGTCATCTTGCATGTGTAGTTGTTACATGGGATTTTAATGTGATTGGATTTTCAAAAGCTAAGAGATGTGCTTATTTGTAACAATGAAGAATACGTTATATCGAGAGTGTTTTAAGAATGATCCTTTACATATCTTGTGAAATGAATCTCATCAAGGTTATTTACCTTAATTGAGTTTGTGATTTTTAAATGATATATGATTGAAACGAGACATATTTTATTTTTAAACAAATATGCTTTTCTAAAATCATTATTCTTATCAGTGCTATATACCCTAATTAAACAAGTATTTGAATAAATGAATTTTACTTGTTTATGCATTGACACATATTGTGATAGGTTATTTTTCAATTCTAATAGCTTATATTTTGCAAGCAATATGTAGTGTATTATCTTGTAACACAACCATTCATGCTACGAAGAAAATAAAATGCATAGGATATACATTATCCTTTATCACTCGTTTAACACGATAAGTGCATAAATTCTTTAGACATAATGTTTCTCAAACATCATGTTGTCTGATATGTGCTTAAACACATATTATTTATTTCTTATTATTAAGCTAAAAAGACCAATAATGAACGAGTATGTTGTGTTAATTGTGTCTTGCAGGTAACAGATACTCAAATTAAGGACAAAAATGAAGCAAAACGGACAAAACCGAGCACAAGATTGAAAGAGTGCAAGAAATCAAAGCCGAAGGCGTATACATCTTTAAATGGACCAACCCGAACCTATTTAATGGGCCGGGTTAGTCCATTAAGATTTATACCATAAACCTTAGCATTATAAAAATACAAGTCCATATCTATTTTGCCTAAATCCATTTCCTGGTCCAAGATTAAGGCCAACAAACCAACCCATATCTAAGTCAAAATGATATAACTACCTGGTCAAAGTCAAGGGATTAAAACGAGTCAAAATTACTATTGATCTTCTCCCATTTCCCTCCCTATTTTTATAACAAACACACACATGGTAAAATCCACTCTCACCCATACTCTCTTGCTTCTTGAAGACAAGCTCCTGACACAACTCTAAGCCACACTAACAATCCCACATGCTGTGATTGGTTGGAAGAACGTGGAAGCAATCCAATGGACTTAAATGATGGATTATGATTGAAGGGTCAAGATTTGAAGATGGGTGACGCTCCTGAAAGGCTAGAAGGTTCACCTCCTCACTATAAATAGAGGAAAAGTCGCATAGTAGAAATCATCTAGTGTAGGAGTAGTGTAGTGTAGTAGTAGCTTATTAGTAGCTTATTTTGTAATTTTTAGCTTATTGTCTGTTTTTTAATGTAATTTCCTTTTTCAACAACTTCTAACCTCTTTTAAGATTAATAAAATTTAGTTTCATTTAAAATTTGCCTTAAATTCTGTTTTACTTTTAAGCAATTATGGTTTAAATGTGTTTGGAATTTACTAATAAGCTAAAATAAGCTCTTTACCTTATAAGTTATTGATCATTCAGCTAAGTTTCCCAAAAGCTTAGCTGGATTAGCCACTTTACTCAAATAATCTAAAAAGGTCATAATAAGCTATAAGGATGATAAGCTAGAAAGGGATGGGCTTATGGTGTTTTACCAACTTGTTATTAACAAGCTTGAGCTTGTAGATAAGCTCCTTTGAGCAATTTAGATCCCTGTTAAGCTGGGATCAAGGTACATGTTCCTTTTATCCTTTTTAGCTTAATTTTTTGTCATTACTTATTTCTGCTTATTCTCTGCTTTTTAATGCTTTAATATGCTTAGTTTGTCTTAATGGTATTTTTTTATGCTTAGTTTTTAGCTTAATTTTAGTTTGAATAGAGTTTCATAAATTATGTCTAAAAAATAGTAAAACAGCTTATTAGTCATAGCTTATTAATTAGTGCTTAATTTCCCTAAGTTTTTGCTTATAAGTCTTTAATAAGCTTAGTTATTAATCTGTTTTCAATAATTAGGGCTTATTAAGATCTGTTTAAGCTTATAAGCTAGGTTTAATTTTAGGATTTAAATCAGTTTTAATAAGCTCTTGTTAAGTCTTAAAGTTAGTATTAATAAGTTTCGATTAAGTTTAGTTGTGATTAGAGTATGTTTTATCAAAAATAAAGGATTATAGGTTCTACAGCTGTTCAATCTGTTCTTTTTTATTTATGCAATTTGGGGGTATGGTTTTTGTGCTTAGATTTTCGGTTCCTTTTGTACTATATATTGAATCTGCAATTTTAAGTCTTTTTGAGTTATTAAGTCTCTTTTTAATCTTTTAAGTTCTTTTGTGAAAAAATAGTTAAGCAATTTCAAGATTTTAAGCTTGTTCTTTAGGGTCTGATTGAGCAGGCCATTTAAGGTCCTTTCTTAGTTTAATTTGAGTTGAGTTTAGTTTAATTTAGCTTATTATAATCTGAGCTTAATTTGTTTTAAGTTGTCAAAATGTCAAAGTGATTTTAGGGTCTTAAAAGTTAGTAGTAAAAAACCAAAAACTCAAAAGTTAGTATGCAATCTGTTTTATGTAGAATATTTAGCTTATTTAGTTGTTTATTCTTGCTTAATTCCAGTTTGTATTACCTTATTGAGTCAAGTTCTTTATCTGTTTTTAGCTTTTAGTCCTTTTCTTTGCTTATTTAGTCTTAAATTTAAGCTGTAAAAGTGTCCTTTCACTTTCAAAAAGTCTAAAAATAAGTAGTAGTATCTATCTTTTTCAATTTCATTTTCTAGTTTATTTCTTGAACTAATTTGCTTAATTCTAGCTTATTTGTGTCTTTTGGGTATTGGTGTTCATCTGTTTTTAGTTTTTAGCTTACCCCTATTGCTTATTTGTCCTGTAGCTTAGCTTAAAATTAGGTAGAAATCCTTTAAAATGTGTCCTTAGAATCTGCTGTCTTATTGCTTTTTTGTGTCTTTAAGCTTATTATGTTAGCTTATTTTTAGTCCTTAGAGCTTATTAGGTATAAGTTATGACCTGTGTTAAGCTTGTTAGTGTTTAGGTTAGCTTATTATTACTTATTGAGTCCTCAATTTCCAAACAGTTTTTAGCTTAATGTCTTTTAGCTTTTATCCTAAACTGTCACTTTCCTTTGTGCTTTTTCTTAGCTTATAAATAAGTTCTGGATTTGAGTCTTTTATTTAAGTTGCTTATTTAAGCTTATTCTATAACTGTTTCAAAAAGAAAAATAAACAAAAATCACAAAAAGTGCAGGTCCAGGACTCGAACCTACGACCTCACCTTCATAACACCAACACCTTAACCAACGCGCCCTTGGGTCTTTTTCATAAGACCTTCACACCAATTATTCTTTATTCACATTTTCAGTTTTAGCTTATTTGCTTATTTGATTTTTCATGGCTTATTGGCTTTAGCTTATTATTTCGTTTTTCTTTGTAAATCTTAGGAATAGTATCTAGTACTTTAGGAAATTTTTCAAACTTTTAAGAATTAAGTTTAGTATTTTAAATTTTATTTTTAGTATTATTTAGTTTAAAAAGTAGTTTTAAATAGATTAAACATTCTAAAAAATATTTTCTGACTTTTAAAAATTATTTTAAGTCATTTAGCTTAAGAAATTTGCAATTTGAGTTTTAGTTTTATTTTGTCTTATTTGGTTAATTAGTTTGTTTTAATTTGCTTTAATTGTTTTTAAATGTCGTTAAAAAAATTAAATTGCCTTTAATTCTTAGATTAGCGTGCCTTTTATGTGCTTTCCTTTTGCGTTTGTAGATAAAGAAACCAAAACCAAAACTTAAATGACATTCAAGCTCGATTTACGATATGAACGTGGATTTTCCATTCACCTCTTATCGAGAGACGATACCATTGTTGATTACCTATTATTCTTTCTAAGAAATAATTTGTATGTTACTTTGCTTTATTATTATATATATATATATATTATATTTTAATATATATATTATATATATATATATATTAATATAGTAGGGTATCCAGTGAGCGTATATTAAAATAAGATGTGGTGAGAAGTGACTAAAAACAACATTTTAGATGCAAACGATTTGCATTAGATGCATTTCTATTCATTTATATGCACCATTTCGAGTTTCAAAAGTTAATTTGATGTGTAGATGGTGCAAATTGATTTTCATGATTTTAGCACTGTGCAGAGGAACAAAAAACATGAGAAATCATGAAATGCATCTAATATATGTATATGCATCTAATTAAAAGCTTGAAATGTGTTATAATGCATCTACAGATATAGAGATGCATCTAATTAAGTCGGTGATCTCGGTAATATGCGATTATAAGTTACTTTTATCTTTTTTATTTTAAAAAGAACTTCTCATTTGATCTAACTCTTATATATATATATATATATATATATATATATATATATATAATTGAGGGTTATTTTGACGAATATCAATACACATCAAATTAACTTTTGAAACTCGAAATGGTGCATATAAATGAATAGAAATGCATCTAATGCAAATCGTTGCATCTAAAATGTGTGGTTTTAGTCACTTCTCACCACTTCTTATTTTAATATACTTCTCACTGGATCCCTACTATATATATATATATATACATAAGCAAAGTATCATACAAATTATTCTTAGGAAAGAATAATAAGTAATCAACACGGGTATCGTTCTCCTCGATAAGAGGTGAATGGAAATCTACGTTCATATTGTAAATCGAGCTTGATTGTCATTTAAGTTTTGGTTTTGGTTTCTTTATCTACAAACGCAAAAGGAAAGCACATAAAAGGCACGCTAATCTAAGAATTAAAGGCAATTTAATTTTTTTAACGACATTTAAAAACAATTAAAGCAAATTAAAACAAACTAATTAACCAAATAAGACAAATTAAAACTCTAAAAATTCAAATTGCAAATTTCTTAAGCTAAATGACTTAAAATAATTTTTAAAAGTTAGAAAATAATTTTTGGAATTTTTAATCTATTTAAAACTACTTTTTAACCTAAATAATACTAAAAATAAAATTTAAAATACTAAACTTAATCTTAAATTTTTGAGAAAATTCCTAAAAGTACTAGATACTATTCCTAAGATTTACAAAAAAAAGAAATAATAAGCTAAAGCCAATAAGCCATGAAAAATCAAATAAGCAAATAAGCTAAAACTGAAAATGTGAATAAAGAATAATTGGTGTGAAGGTCTTATGAAAAAAACCCAAGGGCGCGTTGGTTAAGGTGTTGGTGTTATAAAGGTGATGTCGCAGGTTCGAGTCCTGGACCTGCACTTTTTGTGAATTTTTTTATTTTTCTTTTTGAAACAGTTATAGAATAAGCTTAAATAACAACTTTAATAAAAGACTCAAATCCAGAACTTATTTATAAGCTAAGAAAAAGCACAAAGGAAAGTGACAGTTTAGGATAAAAGCTAAAAGACATTAAGCTAAAAACTATTTGGAAATTGAGGATTCAATAAGTAATAATAAGCTAACCTAAACACTAATAAGCTTGACACAGGTCATAACTTATACCTAATAAGCTCTAAGGACTAAAAATAAGCTAACAAGCAGCTCTAAGGACTATAAATTAAGCTAACATGATTAAGCTTAAAGACACGCAAAAACGCAATGTGGGTCTAAGAAGTGGCAGGGCAGATGGGGGGGAGGGGGGGCTGGGGTCAATAGCTCGTAGTCCATTTAGAGCTGTTGGGCGAGGGTGATTTCGATCTCTGCTTCCATTTTTTTTTCTAAACTTTGTACCTACATTTAATTTTTTAATTTTATTCTTACTCCTCCTAAGGACACATGTTTAAAGGATTTTCTACCTATATTTTTCAAGCGAAGCCTATTGGACAATAAGCAATAAGGGTAAGCATTCCACATAGTTAAAATACTCGATAGAAAACAGATGAATCACCAATACCAAAAAGACACAATAAGCTTAGAATTAAGCAACATCCCCTTCTGTTTCTGTTTTTATTTTTTCCCCTTTAATACTTGCAACGAAATTAAACTAGAGAAAAATGGGAAATTGAAAACGATAGATACTACTACTTATTTTTCAGACTTTACTGGCACGGTGTCTGTTCCAACTTGAAAGTGAAAGGACACTTTTACTAGCTTATATTTGAAGAGTAAATGCAAGACAATAGAAATAGGACTGAAAAGTAAAACAGATAAAGAACTTGACTCAATAAGGTAATACAAACTGGAATTAAGCAAGAATAAACAACTAAATAAGCTAAATATTCTACATAAAACAGATTGCATACTAACTTTTGAGTTTTTGGTTTTTTACCTTTTTGTCGATTTTATATTTCTCTTATTTCATCTAATCTACTAATCTTTTAAGACCCATAAATAATCACTTTGACTCATTTTTGACAACTTAATAAACAATTAGCTCAGATATACTAAGCTAAATTAACACGTAAACTATGAACTCAAATTAAGAACTAAGAAGGACCTTGTAAGAATGGTCCTGCTCAATCAGACCCTGTAATGAACAAGCTCATAGTTTTTAAAGCGTTTGAAATTGTCGTAACTATTTTTAGGCTACAACAAGAACTTAAAGGATTAATTTAGCAAATATGATTAAATGCAGATTCGCATTTAGATAATAGGAAGCTAAATTGTAAGCACAAAAACCCTACCTCAGAAATGCAATTATAAAAAAGAAGTTTTTGAACAGCATGTGAAACCTATAATCCTTTGGTTTGTTGATAAAAACATACTCTAATCATTAACTCAACTTAAGATCTAAACTTGTATTAATTACTAACCTTGTAAGACTGTTAACAAGAGCTATAAGAACTATGATTTTAAATCTCTAAAATGTAAGACTAGTCTGTTAGATAAGTGTGTAAGAACAGATGTGTGTGAGATGATGACGTGTGTGTATTATTAGAAAAGTCAGATTTAATAACCATGCTGATTAAGGCTTATAAGCAAAAACTTGGGGATGATTAAGTCACTAATTATATAGCGCTAAATGACTAATAAGGCTAGTTTACTATTTTGTTAGGATCCGAAGATTTTTTTTTTTTTGATTCTATTATTTTTGTGTTTTTTTTTAATTATTAATTTATATTTTAGGTAGTGTGTCCTCTGTTTGGTTATCACTGGAGTACTTCTAGACAGCACACACTCAGCCTTCGGTAGATTCGCGAGAACTCAATCATACGCTCGGTGATTGCTCTCGCGCTTAGTAGATAGTGTGAAAGCTCACAACATACATTAAGACGCTAAACTAAGATACGCGGGGCGCACGAGGATCCCACATTAGATCCCATCCCCCCCGCCTCCCCCCCCCCCCAGTGCACTTAAGTACGGTCGCACCTCTTGCATATTCCTCAGATCACTCGCTGACTATCTTGTATGTTCTTGCAACAGGACGTCTGACTAGTCCTAATCTTCGGTTCTCCACCCTCTGGCCTATATATGCACTGCACGAAGAACGATATTATACTGAGCGGTTTTTTACTCTATGTTCCTCTCGATATTCCTCTTAGACCCCGTCTATCCCCCCCCCCCCCCCTTCCCTCATATCGAGGGAATCTTTGGCCCTTTAATTTTTCCCTTCCTTTTCAGATAATGCCAATCCTTATTCTTATTAAAAAAATTCAAGGGGTACCGTTCTTCTGAGCACGTTCATTCTTGCCGAATGCGGCCTCAACATTTACTAGAAGCATTAAAAAGCACAGAATAAGCTAGAAATAAGCCAATGACAGAGAAATTAATGCTAAGAAAAGGGTTTTTATGGTAAAAGGAAAGTACCTTGATCCCAGCTTAACAGGGATCTAAATTGCTCAAAGGAGCTTATCTACAAGCTCAAGCTTGTTAATAACAAGTTGGTAAAACACCATAAGCCCATCCCTTTCTAGCTTATCATCCTTATAGCTTATTATGACCTTTTTAGATTATTTGAGTAAAGTGGCTAATCCAGCTAAGCTTTTGGGAAACTTAGCTGAATGATCAATAACTTATAAGGTAAAGAGCTTATTTTAGCTTATTAGTAAATTCCAAACACATTTAAACCATAATTGCTTAAAAGTAAAACAGAATTTAAGGCAAATTTTAAATGAAACTAAATTTTATTAATCTTAAAAGAGGTTAGAAGTTGTTGAAAAAGGAAATTACATTAAAAAATAGACAATAAGCTAAAAATTACAAAATAAGCTACTAATAAGCTACTACTACACTACACTACTCCTATACTAGATGATTTCTACTGTGTGACTTTTCCTCTATTTATAGTGAGGAGGTGAACCTTCTAGCCTTTCAGGAGCGTCACCCATCTTCAAATCTTGACCCTTCAATCATAATCCATCATTTAAGTCCATTGGATTGCTTCCACGTTCTTCTAACCAATCACAACATGTGGGATTGCCAGCGTAACTAAGAGTTGTGTCAGGCATGTCAGGAGCTTGTCTTCTAAAAGCAAGAGAGTATGGGTGAGAGTGGGTTTTACCATGTGTATGTTTGTTGTAAAAATGGGGAGGGAAATAGGAGAAGATCGACAATAATTTTGACTCATTTTAATCCCTTGACTTTGACCCGGGAGTTATATCATTTTCACTTTGATAAGGGTTGGTTTGTTGGGCTTAATCTTGGGCCAGAAAATGGATTTAGGCAAAATAGATATGGACTTGTATTTTTTATAAGGCTAAGGTTTATGGTATAAATCTTAATGGGCTAACCCGGCCCATTAAATGGGTCCGGGTTGGTCCATTTAAAGATGTATAAGCCTTCGGCTTCGATTTCTTGCACTCTTCCAATCTTGTGCTCGGTTTTGTCCGTTTTGCTTCATTTTTGTCCTTAATTTGATTATCCGTTACCTGCAAGACACAATTAACACAACATACATATATAATGCATTTTTATGTATTTATCGTTCATTATTGGTCTTTTTAGCTTAATAATAAGAAATAAATAATATGTGTTTAAGCACATATCAAACAACATGATGTTTGAGAAACATTATGTCTAAAGAATTCATGCACTTATCGTGTTAAACGAGTGATAAAGGATAATGTATATCCTCTGCATTTAATTTTTCTTCGTAGCATGAATGGTTGTGTTACAAGATAATACACTACATATTGTTTGCAAAATATAAACTATTAGAATGGAAAAATAACCTATAACAATATGTGTCAATGCATAAACAAGTAAAATTTATTTATTTAAATACTTGTTTAATTAGGGTATATAGCACTGATAAGAATAATAATTTTGAAAAAGCATATTTGTTTAAAAAAATAAAATATGCCTCGTTTCAATCATATATCATTTAAAAATCACAAACTCAATTAAGGTAAATAACCTTGATGAGATTCACTTTAAAAGATATGCAAAGGAGCATTCTTAAAACGCTCTTAATATAACGTATATTTCATTGTCACAAATAAGCTCATCTCTTGGCTTTTGAAAATTCAATCACGTAAAAATCACATGTAACAACTACATATGCAAGATGACTAAATATAAGACATCCATTAAATCAAGTAATATGTCATCAAAACCAAATAACCTATAAATCTTAAACAAAAGATTAAAACATCTTGCTTTTGCTTTTCTAAGCATTCAACACATCTCTATTGGGATTATGTGTAAAATATATCATCTAGATCTACCATCATAAAAACTTAGTTGTTTGAATCGTATTAGGCGAAGCATTAGAGAACCAAACATATTTCATCTTTGCTACACTTCGATAGGTAAATTTAAACTAAATAAACAAGTAGTAACTATGATTCTATTAAGCGTTCCCAAATTCATGGCATCCCACATAGGTGTTTTTGAAGTTTCAAGATGATAACTCATTCCTAAGTGATACGATTATATGCCCTCATGATTATCTTGATGATCACCGATTATTTGCTTGGTTATTAAATACATGTTTATTATAAAGGTTTTTGTCTTTGTCAAATACTTTCGATATAATGTTTCTTAGTTTATTTAAATAATACATGATTTTAAATGTTAAATGTTAACATGTTTTACATGATGTTTGAGTTTAAAGTAATCATGCTTATTATGTGTCGTTTTACATTACTTGCGTTGTGCACCTACACTATGTCAATTTGATGCATAACTATTTAGGTATACTTATCACGATATACTTTTAGATGTCTTATAATCTTACTCATTAATCTATATGGTTATTGTGTTGATACATGCTTAAATAGTCTTACATGCTTATTTCTATATGTCTTATGCATCTAGGTATATATTTTAGTGTCACAATCCAATAAGTCATAATAGTCGCAAAATGGTCTTAAATCTCCTAGAGTCTCCATGCACACACTTCCTTGTTCATTATCTCATTTCCTATAAAATAATCTACTCTTTTGTCAAGGGATGGTTAGATTCAAATCTAATACACCTCTAAGTAGGTTTGACAACTTCAATATTTCATCCGAAATATTCAAGTAATTTTAACTTGCGATCGCAAACGTTAAAATTCATATCCGAAAATTCATATTCATGCCTTTTAACAACTTATGTTAAAACACTCTTCCAAAAGCTAAAATCTAACATCAACCTTTGAGTGATAAAGGTGTTACGAGTTTCTACATAAGTGACTCGTAGCTTCTTTAATATACACACCTTGAGACTAAGTACCTTCACTTCCGTTAGTCATTTCCATCCCCATAGGAATGTCATGATGTTTTAGGGTCATGTTCACCTTATACGTAATAAGGATCGAACTTTATACATCGATCTTAGGATAAAAAAACTCATCAAAATCCGTCATCATTTCCTTTGCGAAAACATTCAAAAAGGAAATATCTCGAGTGAAAAAAAAGTTCCATCGGAAGACAACATCGCCGACATCCTCACTAAACCTCTTAAACATGAGTTGTTTAACTATTTACGTCTAGGTCTAGCATCCATGGAACAAAATTAATAAACGTCTCATCATTCGTTTAATAGACACGATATCATTAAATTTACTTTTATAAATCGTGACAACTTAATTACTTCATCTGAAATAATTAAAGTATTTTTAATTAACAAAAAGTTAATTAAAACGTTACTCTCTCGTCAAAGTCCGTCAATCGTCTCATTCTTATTTTTTTTCTAATAGTCTTGTTACTATTAAATATATTTCGGTAGATCTCGACAACTTAAAATTTTCATCCGAAATGCTTAAGAAATTTTAATTTGCGAAATGCAAATTAAAATGAACCCTTGATGATTTTGTGAAGATATTAGAGTTCCAATATAAGCTATAGACTTCATAAGCCATGATCAAGCGCGCAAGTCAGTAATTATAATCTTGAGTGAATTGAGGTGATTTGGATGGTTAGGGTTTCATTACCCAATTTGGGGGTTTTGGGTATCATATTCTAACACATATATTGAATATTGGAATTCATGAATGTAAGATTTATTTAAGTGGAATTGTAAATTAGAGATTTTCATCATATGAAACACTTAAGATATAATCATATGATGGTTAAGGAATGATAAAAATAGGCTTTGGTTATGCAAATTAGAGGTGATAATATTTATGTGTTGATTATTGGCTAGGATCAAGTAATGGAGTGATGGATGATGATGCTCATGGATATATGGCACGAAACAAAGGAAGTAAATAAGGTATAACTTGTTGTTATATTAACTTATCATATTGTGTATTATATGTTAGTTATGTTAAAGTGTTGGAAGGAATGAAATAAGAGACTTAAGCAAGGTGAAAGAGCTAGACTAGTTAGACAAACTAGTTAAGGTAAGTGTTTACTTAGTTTTTCCCTTAGTTTGGAAATAAGATATTTGATGATCATTGCTAGTTGAATAATAGTTTATGAGTTATCAATGCAAGTATTAGATTTACGAACTTGTGAATTAGATGTGAGGAATGTGTAATGCTTGTATGATTGAATTATATATGATGATATGTTATTGCATATTACTTACGAAGCGAAAGCTTACGTGTTATAGTTGAAATGTTTTGTAGGTTCTTGCAATGAAGGTAATGCTTGGATTAAGACGTAGAATTAGAAGTGAGGATTAGAAGGGTAATGGGGTAGAAAGTGTAATGGAACGTGCCTAGGAGCTTAGTATTGGTACCGATCGATCTCAAATCAACTTTGACCTCCTCCGGTGTCGAGTTATAAGTATTTTGAAAATAGTAAAAAGTGTTTATAGTAGTCTTGTTAAAGTTTGAAAAGCTGCGTGGAAGTTAAAGTGGGTCAAAGTCATTAGTTATAGATGTGTGTTAAAGTATTTATAAACGGGTCAAACGGGTGCTTGGCAAGCCCCGTCAAGTATGCTTCCATGGGTCATTTAGGGCTTGTTTTTTTTTCTTGAGATTAAAGGGTAGATATAACTCTGTAGTTAGCCTCTTATTCAAGAGAGAGTGGTTTTTGTGGTCCTACCCAATAAGAGGGAATAAGGGTTGGGCCCACCCATTAATAGGCATTAAAGGAAAAAAAGAAACACCCTCTTAGACCGCAAATGTTTAAGAAAATGATGTATTTTAATGTATTAATGAATTCTGAAAAGTTTCATGTAATTTCAAGTTCGGGAAATTAGTTTTCGAAAAAGTGTCATAAAAATGAGTTGGGTGACCAGAATGATCCAGCCGGGCGGCTGGATTTCACCCCGGACGGCTGGATTGATTTTGGCAGATTTTGTCGAACTTTGGAATTTTGTATAAAATCAACCGTAAGGAGTTAGAAGGCGTACCACCTGCCATTTCGAAGGTATTCGAGTCTACTTTCATATAAAGATACTTTAAAGAAGTGAATGGTAATTGATTTTGGTCAGTTTATAAAAGAATGAAATAAGGTCATTTCTGGGACATGCTTTTGAGCAAAGTCTTTAAATTTTTGTTAATTTAGAGTCAGGAAAGGGGCGTTTTACTAAGTCTTTAAATAATGGACAATGTGTCTATAAAAAAATTGGTATTTTGAGTCTCTTCCTTTTCATCAACGAGAAGATTCTTTATCTTTCGAAATAAGCGAACACCCTACCGCGTTAAATGATCTTGAAAATATCACTGAAGTCATCTTAGTTCCTAATCGAGTCCTCAACATCAAAACTACTCATGATAACTCATCTCACTCATTTGTTACTATATCAACCGTCTCGACGACATTCCTATTATATGCGAGAACTAAGGAACCATCAACTTAAGCAAAAAACCCGTCCAACACTCACGTACAAAACATATCGAAATCCGTCATCATTTTCTTCGTGACAACGTCTAAATTTATATATATATTACTATCGAAAAATTTTTGTGGGAAGACAACATCACATCCTCACTAACCCACTCAAACGTGATCCGTTTACTTATTTACGTCTAGGTCTAGGAATGATGGAACAAATCTCGTAAATGTCTCGTTCTCTTTTTAATAGTCTCGTTACTATTAATTCATTCCGATAAATTCTACGACAACATTAGATAATTATATCATTCCTGAAATGGTTTTTAAGTATTTTTAATTCGCGAATTGCAAATTAAAATGTCACTCCTTCGTCAAAATCCGTCAAACTCCAAAGCCTAAAATTTGTTTGTTAACTATAACGAATGTGTCACTCATTTTTCATGTCTAATTCATTTTGCAAAAACCTTAATCTCGCCTCTACCATTATATAGAGGGCTAATATCTTCCGTCCACCATTTTCGCTACCACCTTTAAGACAACCTCGTACCTCATCGTGTGATTGTTCTATGAACATTCACAATGCTCGGAGAAAGAGCACAATAACTTTGTGGATGACGTATTCGTTCGTATTCTAAACCGTCAACCGCCTGGCATTATTAAGCTCATCGCTTCCGCTTTCGTCTTCATTTACTCTTTTTACACCACACTTTATGTCCGGATGAGTACGAATTAAATGAGAAGGGAAAATATACTCGTTCACATATATGCTTTAACCAAATACTCTTAAGAATTCACAAATGTAATTCTTATTCACTAGAAACCAACTTACAAGAACACTCACTTCCTTTTCAACTCAAGTACACCTCGTGCACTAAACGGCAATTAATTCAAGCCTCTTAACATCGAATGTCGTCAATACATAAACTTCATCTAAAGATAACACTTCTACCACATACTCAAACATCATAACTATTATTTCTTTCACTCTTGTTAGTGATCACTAGTTCTAGTGAATCCTCAAACCACCAAGGTAAAATGAAAAACCGAGTCATCATTACTACTACCAATCTCGAGTCATCTACCTAGTCATGTTCACAAAAAGATTCATCATGTAAGCATTCCCTATAATCTAATAGTAACTTACCACTACTACAACCCATGGAGGTTAAACTACCTTTCACAATGCACAAACCTATACCCATTGTTATTCCCTCGCAATAGATCAATGGGCCATCGTCATATGCCGACACTTATAAGCATTTGTGCCTATGTTGTCAAAAGTCAAGTGAATTTCGTAATGAAATGCGTCTCATTCTCAAACTCAATCCTTACAACCGGTATACCCATAGTCTATCACTACACAACAAAGCCCTTCACATCTAAACCAATGAAGTTATCTCCTCAAGAACATCCCCGCAACGATCTTCGTAATCATTTCCAAAATCATTTTCCACTATTCTAGCAAGTGAAAGAACAAACAAAGAATATATACAAGGCTCAAGTGATGATTGAGTCACCACAATGTTGTATCTTTCATTTTTCTCCGACCATGTAAAACTACCACCTTCCATTTTAACATTTCACATTGTTCTTCAGAACATTGACTTACAACAAAACACCCAACAAATCTATGGATTCACAATCATCCACCTTTGTCCCTATAGGATCACATGCACATCATTTCAACATACCATGCTTGTCATCGTTAGTGCAAACGATATATTAATCTACACTGTTTTTGTCAACCTTTAGTCAACACCTTACAACTTCAATTTCACCGCTCATCCTTCTTTGCTTTTCTACTTCAGAAATCAGTTTCATTCACTTCAAGAGCGTATTGTTGTTCATCTCATCTTATTATTTTAACGTCTTTAGATATTAATTATTGGCATATCTCGCCAAGATATTAGGTGACATTCATCTAGTTTTAAAGTATGTATCCTTAACAAATTATCCTTATCGTCAACATTTGGTTCGACCTAAACTCTTACGATAATGTTTATCTTGAAACACCCCAAACATGAAAAGCATACATAATGCTTAACAAATAAACCTTAAGGATTTAGGAATCTCTCAAAACAACCCTTGACGAAAGTCTATCCAAATCCATATCATCATCTTGGTTAGATGATGATACCATAAGGAACATGTCATTCAAAATACGTTAATACTCTGTATCCAAATGACATCTTGGAATAAGTCATTCTCATAATAATAGTATGTCAATTAATAAATGATTTTTTTTATTATTAAAGTTAGTGTGATACCGAAGGGTGTTGGTCGAGTCTTAGTCCTTAAGCATGCATCTTGTTTCTTAAGCATGTGTCGGTCAAATTTTTATCATTGGTTCCTAAACATTTTCTTGTCTTAAGAATACGTCATGATTCTTTTTATTTAAATTTAGGTTGTTATTATTAAAACAATGATTGCGTGTGTCTAAATTTCAAATTGTTATTCTTTAAAAGTGTCATACTTTAGAATTCTTATACCTAATACGTGCATGTCTTGTTTCTAGCTAGTGTCTTGCTATATATATATAGCTATCATCGTCATTATATATATGTGCCCATATTGATGAAGAAACAAGAAAGGGGAAGTTGTCTACTACCTTGTTTTTGTAGGCACATCGTCCTTAGTTCAAATTGTTGGTATCCCTCGAAACAAGGGGAAGGCATACACCGAGGAGTGAGGAGCATTATACAAATGTCAAAGTCATACATGTGCAATCGTTAAGACATCAACACTTTTCTTGATAATGTATTCCACCCCTATATATACGTCCCTATATATATTATGTTGCACGAAACTAATCTTTGATGTAGGTTAAGAGTTCGTACCATATTTGATTCATGGATCTGCTTGAGTTAATCTACAATGGGAGGCAAGTATCATTGGAGTGCAATGAGCTAAAGGGTGCTCGAGTGTCAAAGTAGATATCTTGGGATGATTAAACGGGGTTGATAGGAGCAAGACTTCATTGGGGATGATGCAAGCTCGTCTCTTTGGTTCAAGGATTGAAGTATAGTAAAAGTCTCATCTAATGGACTAAATGGCTTAGAGTGTCCACCTTTTTGTTTCGACAAAAGGGGGAGAAAAAGTGTAAACAAGTAACTTATACATTTTACTATGAGTTATAGTTTACATATTTTGTCATTATCAAAAAGGGGGAGATTGTTGGTAGAAATATTATGATATTTAATCTATACATTCTCTTTGTGTTTTGGTGATGACAAACATGTAACTTATAACACATAACGTAAAGTGCTCAAGTTACTCGTAATCACAAATAATCAAAGTATTCATATGACAACATCTCTCGACGTCTCAAGTCTGCTTCAACTAAGTTTGCACCCGACGTAAATCACTTAAAGGTATGAATAAATAAATGCTTAATTTATTTAACGATCAAAGGAATTTACTTTTTCTAAACCTTACATTTTTTATAAAATGTAACAAACATTTTTTAAACTTATACAAAATATTTTTGTATTTACAACAAATGTTTTATTCAAAATAAATATTTTGAATTCAAAATTTTCCCTTCAAAATGAATAAAACTGCTCTAGAAAACACCTCCCCTGGAAAAAAACAAAATTGGGAGCGTCCTACTATGGGCGACCCACTTATAGGTATGGGCGGCCCCCTTAGTGATAAGGGGGCCGGCAGGGGAGCTGATGTGCTGTCGTGTAGCGTCAATTATTTGATTATCAAGTTTTACATTTATATTTAGCCGACAAACCTAAAACAACACTTTAATGAGCAGTGTACCCGGTCAAGATGGAGTTCGTGGTAAGTAGGGGGTCGAACACTAAGAGTGGAAATTTAATCCTACATTCTATCAGTATTTTATTTAGTATATTTACTTGTTAAACCTGTGTTATGTACGTTTGTCTAAGGAAATGGGGGATTCAGCCTGAGAGACTGACACAGGTTTGGTGATGACAAATACCAATTCAATACACAATAAACATAAAAGATGAAGATTAGAAGATAGAAAAGCGGTACAAGCCAAATGATAGAAAACTGTATTAGCCATATTAAATCCGGTTCAATGCTGGTTTGTTTGTTTTAGTGCAATGATTTACTTATCTCGAAGCGCATATTATTCTTAAGACTTAGGTGGGACATCATCCTAAGACCTAGACACAATTAATCCTATCACAATTAATGCATCCGCATAAAGCATCCTTTAGTTTAATTATAATCTATCTAAGAGAATTAAAGCAGTGGTGATCCTGTTAAAACTCTAGCCTAACGGGACTTTACCCACTTATTGTTTGAAGGTGTTTTATATACTGGTAGTCCACTATTCCAATCTTTATCAATTAATTAAGAGCATGATTGCTAAAACATAAACGAGTCACCTACCAGTCTAACTAAGCTCATAATAAAAAGACAAAGACAGAACATTATTTATGATCCTATTGGTCTAGTAATATAAGACACGATATGGAGAGCTATCCCAATATCTAAATTACTTGGTCCGTAACACTAGACCCAATTGAATGATAGGTCGCATATTCAAACACATAAATAAGTATGAGGTGATAAACATAATTAAACAATCAACGATAAATTAAGAAATCGATTTTAAAACAAACCAAACATTGAACTTTCATTAAGATGGCTAATACCCGAGGGTATTAGCCCATAACCATTGTAATTATACAAGCGTAATCAAACAATTGAAATCGAACGATTAAGAGAGTAAAAATTACACGATGTCTTCTATGGAGTCGTGATCAATGCTTGACCTTTATGGCTGATCTTCCTTTCTAAAATTCTTCTCTGATGAGTATGGTATAAAGAATATGATATTTCACACGTAAAACTCGTTTTTGAGTCTTCTATTTATAGTTGCTGAAAAATACTCGATACGCCGTATCCAGATAGGTCGATACGGCGTATTGGGCTGGATTCCTTGGAGTGCGCGCTACGTTCTTAATAAATCTTTGATATCATTCCTAATTTACTTGATTTACTGTATCTTTGAATAGTTATCTTCATAGATACGGCGTATATAGATAGCATGGATACGCCGTATTGGGAATTGGTCAAACGCGTTTTCTTGTGAAGTCTTTGCGCAGATACGTCGTATCTCTTTAGTTGGATACGGTGTATTAGTGAATTTTTAGAAATCTTAAAATGACTTCATTTTAGCTCCAATTTATGTGCCTTTTAGCTTATCTTTACAAAACACTCCTGAATTACTGCATTTATCAACTGTTGATCCCAACTTAAGATCGATTCCTTAGCTTATAAAGGTTAAGTTACTTTGGATAGATCCAAAACAACTATGGTAGAAACTTTGTGAATACTAAAGAGTATGCGGAATCTACTATTTAATACTTAGAAGAATATAAATGAAACAATAACTGTATAAACAATGATATCACTGAAAAGCTCCAATATAATTATTATCAATAATACGAGTACTCTGTGTAGTACTAGGGTTTACAACCTTGAAACTATATATCAAAAAACATATGAATGTGTATGTGTATTTGGTACATTAAACTATATACCCTTGGACCTCCTTTTATACACTAAGGAGTCCTAACAGGCTTACAATATTTTCCTAAGTTATCATGATCTTCTAAACAAATAACTTATACGTATCTTTTACAAAAATATATACTTATCCCTTAAGTAATCTTGATAAACAATCTTCATCTTAATCATTTCTCTTGTCTTTATCCTTCTAACAGTAGAAACTCTTCTAGCAGTTGTAATCCTTCAGCAGTTGTAAGTAGCGGCATTAACTTTTATTCCAGCAGCACTAACTGTGTACAAGTAGTAGTAACTACTTAGAATATTTTCTTCATTCTTCATCAGCAGTACTAAGTTACACTAGCAGTACTAAATTTATGCTAACAGTTGTAACTTTACTCAAGCAGTACTAGCAGTACTAAGTTACACTAACAGTAGTAACTTTTATACAAGCAATATTAACTACTTAGTAGTATTTCTTCTAAGTCTTTGAGCAGTCTTAACTTCCATTAGCAGTAGTAATATATACTAGCAGTAGTAACTCTAACCTTAGCAGCAGTTACTTCTAAACAGCATCAAGAAGCTTTTAATCCTAACAATCCTCCCCTAAACTTGATATTCTTCTTCTGAATCTCAAGTTTCTTCATTAAAAGTCTTCACCATCACCAAGAGGATGAATTCAAATACTTCCAGGATTCTTGACCTGTTTTGTCATAAGTTTCAGAAGTTGGTAGCACATCTCATTCCAATGGTCAATTTGAAGCTTCTTGTTGAGCATTTTTGTGATTGTTGCAGGTGTGAGTGGATACTTTTTCTCTAGCAGCATAAAGATATACAGATTCTGAATTCTCACAAAATGTACTCCACTTGAAGAAAATAGCTTCCAAGCTGTCACATTGTATCCTTGTAGATCTTTCCATACTTCACTTTCTACATCTGGTTCAAACATTACCTTCAGATCACCCCATAACACTCTTTCATATGCCTCCTCTTGCCTTGTATTCCCATGTTTAGCTTTAACCAACTTCTAGAGTGTTTCCAGGTCTTCTTTGTCAATGTACTGAAGCATCCTAATCATTGATGAATACCTCCTTGAACTACCATCAGCTCTAATGATTTAAAAGTATCCCATCTTTCCTTCTTTGATGATTTTCTAGTCAACAATGATTGGGGACTTAGTGGCTAGTGGTATAGCATCAATTGCTACCTCATTATCAAGAACTATCTCCATAAGCTTTTTTATTTCTGCTTCATCATCCACTTCAACTTCTACATTCTCATCTATCTTTTGCTTCTTTGAATTATCAGACTCAAGTTCTTCTCTTGTTCTCTTCTTACTTCCTTCTGCCTGACTTTTACTTCCTTCTACAACCTCTGTATCCATAGGAACAAATGAATCTACCCACTTTATAGTATTGTCAAATAACATCTGAATTTCTACAAAACTTTTGTTCTTCAACTAACTATGCTTGTAATTGGCCATATTTTCAAATAAGTACACATTTGATTCCTCTTTTGAGCTTTGGTTGGTGGTTTTCTTCTGATCTCTTCAGCTCTAAGCTTTGCAAAGTACTTCCTCCTTTTGTCCATGAGCTCTACAAATAGTTTTGATCTTTCTTCAATGGTCAACTCACCCCGTTCTTCTGCTTGTAGTCTCTAAGCTAACTCATAATCTGCCTCCATCATAGCTTGAGTATTATCCCATGAAATTAAGTTAGCCTCTTCTTCTCTTTGTTTTGCTAGCATTTCCTCTTTTTCTAATTCAGCCTCTAATTCTTCTACAAGTCTTTTAGCCATTTCTTCATCTAGCTTGATCTGGTCCTTCTTCTTTGATGGCTTCTCTGGTTCAATCATTTTAGCTTTTCTCTTATCTTTTAGATCATGTTGTGGAGGAGGTATTGGTTGTCTTGTTTTGGACTTACTAGATTCTTGTATAGTTACTCCTTTTGTTAGTCTGAGAGCAGTTTCACTGGATACTCCTTTTTCCTTTGATCTTTCTTTTAATTTCTCTTTTGATTTCTCACTTTTCATTTTCATAAGAGTCTGAGAAATTGTGAGATCTTCATCTTCAATAAGAATTGTTGTTGTTGGAGGAGTACTTGGTTCAGCAGTACTAACAGATACACCAGTAGTAGTAACTGGTGCACTGGCAGTATTAACTTCAAAATCATGACCATACCTCCCCTGAGTCTCTCCATCCTCTTGAAACCATGAA
>BQNB010091723.1:0-26801 GCA_026074375.1 Tanacetum coccineum
CTAAAGGGTCTACCAGTTGAAGCACTAAAATTAAGGCAGGACCACACACAAACTAAATATCGCTTATTGGGCTTTAAGGCCCAACAGGGTCCATTAAGATATTTATAAGTCCAAAATACGATCCAAGTCCAAAACCAAGGTCCATTTACATATATAAGCATATACTTATAAGTAAAAAATAATTTAGACCAAAATAAGCCCTCCCATTAAGCCACGGCTTAAATAGACTTATTGGGCCGTGAGTCCATAAGCTCAAAATTATGTATATTAAGCTTAAACATAAGCTAATAAGCTACGTATCACATATAGTTACTACCATACGCCTCAAAAATAGTCCACAACATACGCCATAACACAAAAATAATCAAAATCATTTTCCTAGTGATTTTGGGAAACTTTTCGTGGCATATAAGCCCAAATAAGCCAAGAAATAACTTAAAAATAAGCCCGAATAAGCTATACAAGCTATTATAAAAAATGAGCTATCTAGCAACATATATTATTCAACCATCACGACCACAACATCAAAACTACAAAAACTCTTATTTTCTTTTTTATAACCCACGAACCAAACACCCTCTTTTTATTCATTTCGCTTCCAAAAATTGATTTTCATGACGATCAACTTGTACAACTAACATCTATGCATCAAAATAAACCCAAAAAGACAAATGAAATTTAAATTTGAAAACTTACAAGAAAATCTTCAAAAATGTATATTTCGACGCCAACTGGACAACCCAAACGTTGTTTAAATGAACACCCAAACACTCGTATCAACTTGGAATATCACGTTCTCGATCAAAGTTAGAAAATTGATGATAGATTGTTGGTGGTAGGTGGTGGACGACACAAGCACACACAGAGTTAAGTGTGTGTTTTATTCTTTTGATATGAAATGTGATTATGAGAAAAGTGTTATGATGCTAGGAATATATTGGTACCATGCAACAACATACTAGAAAAAAAAATAGGCACCTTGTCTCCCTCTTGACTTCTTGACCGGCTATGACATCCAAAAAGGCCTCGGGTTTTTCTTTTCGTGTCGGGATCACTTAAATACTCGTAAAACTCAACCGTAAAATTTACACAAAAGTTAATTAGCATTTTTATTCATCTTGAAAATACTTTTTCATTAACCTAGAGTATTTTTAAACCCTTTTAAAACTCACTTGGACATTAACGGACGTGTCTGACTCATTTTTCGGCATTTCTCAAAATTCTTGGGTCGAACCACCCGAAATACAAATAACATAATAATACCTTCCAAAAGGGATTATTAATCACAATAAACCACAATTCATCACATATCTCACAAAATCATCACCGTCAACACGGTACAAAATATGAATAAATTGACAAAAGTCAAATAGTCAAAGGACTATAAATGAAATATTTAGAACACAAAAGGGCAAAGGTTACATTCTACCCCCTTAAAAGAATTTCGTCCCCAAAATTTCAAAACTTCTATCATCACTAACAAACGGCGTGCGGACTTCATTTTCAATCTGATCTTCACGTTCCCACGTGATTCAGGACAACGGTTTCGAATTTCACCGAACCTTGCGATGGCAATCCTATACGCTTTAACTCTTAAAACCCTCTTTCCAATTTCAACAGTGTGGGATCAGCCAAGCACTTCTTAAGGGTAGTTACGTGGAATCGTGTCATGAACACATTTAATTTACCCAGGCAAATCTAACCGATAGGCCATGTGGGCCTTACTTTCTTAAAACAATCTCAAACAGTCCAACAAACTAGGTGCTAACTCCCTTTATTCCAAAGCGTACCACACCTTTCCAAGGCGACACTTGAGCAAAACATAGTCACCTACACTAAACTCTAAAGGCTTCCTTCTCTTATCAGCATAACTTTTCTGACGATCATGCGCATCCTTAAGTCTATCCTTAATCTGTGAGATCTTCTCAATAGTCTCTTGCACTAACTCAGGTCCTATCAACTAACCTTCTCCAACCTCAGCCCACATAATTGGCGAACGACACTTTCTACCATACAATGCCTCAAACGGAGCACATCTCACACTAGAATGATAACTATTATTCTACGAAAATTCAACAATGGAAGAATGAAACACCCAACTTCCCAGAAGTTTAGACGCTAACCGCTCTAGCATGTCTTCCAAAGTAGAATAGTACGACTCACTTGGACCATCGGGCTTGAGCGGTGATTAAGCGTATCATAGTCTAAATAAGTCCCTAATGCCTCTTGCATTGACTTCCAATAACCTCTTTTGCGAAAAGATCTTATCACGATTGTTATATCGAGTTCGGCACTCCAATGTCTAGAAAACGTATCTCATTCAAATATTAATCTAGCCAATCTGTCCATCTTACAATATCTCCGCATAGGTACGAAATGAGCTGGACGTAGTCAATCGGTCCACAATGACCTTGATTGTTTAATACCCACTATAGTCTAGGAAATCTTAGTCACAAAATCAATAGCTTATCCCTTCCATTTTTCATACGGTTGAATCTCAGGTGGCTTTGGAGCAAGCAACATGGCCTTTGAATGCTCAGGCCTTAACTTTCAAACAAGTCAAACACTTACTAACTCTCAGCTATATCCCCCCCCCCCATTTTTCATTCCAGGCAACAATACCTATCTCTTAAATCTTATTAACATCTTATCAGTCATGGTGTGTAACAGAGTACTTCGTTTATGGGCTTTTATCTATTATTAGGTTCTTAACTTACCAACTTTAAAGGTACCCAATATTTGATCTAGTAGTTACAAGTTCCATCTCTTCTCTATTTTATCATCTGCATCCAAACCTTTCATGCAATCCTGCAAATCATCCACAACATCCTTCTGAGACGCCAATATCCTATCCTTGAAACTCGATGATGGTCATATTCAAAAGTTAACTCTCTTAGGATTTACTCTTTCCTTCCTACTTAAGGCATTAGCCACCACATTTGCCTTACCAGGATGGTAGCAAATTTCAAAGTCATAATCACTAAACAACTCTATCCAGTGACGTTGTCACATATTCAACTCTTTCTAACTAAAGATATGCTGAAGACTCTTATGATCCATATAGACGACGCTCTTTGTCCCATACAAATAATGTCTTCACATCTTAAGTGCAAACACAACCGCACCTAGCTCCAAATCATAGGTAGTATAATTCTTCTTATGAATTTTCAACTGCCTCGACGCATAGGCTATCACTTTACTCTTTGCCTATTAACAAACGCCTGTTCCTATCCCGGATGCATCACAATATATCACAAAGTCTTTCGGTCTATCAGGGGTGAGCTTGAACATGGCGCATTACAACAACTTATCTTCAAGCGTTTGAAATGCCAATTCATGTTTCATCACCGCTAATCAGAAAGTTCTTACCACTTCTGAGTCAGATGTAAGAGGCTTAGGCTATCTTAGAAAAGTTTCTTCAATGAATCTACGATAATTCCTAGCCAATCCTAGATTCGAAACGAACTCTGTCGGAGTTCTAGTGGGGGACTTTCCAATTCTTAACCGCTTCAATCTGACTAAGGTCCACATGAATCCCATTACCATTTTTCACCTGCCCCAAGAAACCGGTTTCTTCTCTTAGGCTTAGAATTCACACTTTGAAAACTTAGCATACAGTTTGTTCCTTTTTTGAGTAGTCCCATAGACTTACCTTATGTGTTTTTCTACAGATGTCTCTTGGTCTCTGTAGAGTAGATTAAGATATCGTATATAAACACTATCACAAACTTATCAAGATAAGGCCTACAAACTCTATTAATCAAATCCATAAATACTGCTGGTGCTTTAGTCAGACCAAAGGGCATTACTGTGAACTTAAAATGTCTATAACGAGTTCCCTATACAAAGTCATTTATAGAATGTCATCCTCATGACCTCTCAGTGATTTGTATCCAGACCTAAGATTCTATCTTCGAGAAAAACTGCGACCCTTGCAGTTGAACAAATAGATCATCAATTCTAGGAAGTGGATAACGATTCTTAATGGTCAACTTGTTCAATTCTTTATAATCAATAAACATTCTAAAAGAACCATCCTTTTTCTTAACGAACAACACCGGCGCTCCCCAAGGTGACGAACTTGGTCGGATGAAACTTTGTCTTGGAGTTCATTGAGTTGTACCGACAACTCCTCCAATTCAGAAGGTGCCAAACGATAAGGAGAATTGGCTACCGACATTTCTCTAGGGGTTAACTCAATTCGAAACTCAATTTCCTCAATAGGCGGTAATCCAGATAGGTTATTCGGGAATACCTTAGGAAAATCTCTAACCACAATAATCTCTTCTTGTTTCTTAACACCTGATTGTGTAGTTTTAATACACTTGTAAAATATACTATAATAATGATATTCCAAAGAGCAATTAAGAACTTCCCTAAAGTCTCCCTTAAGAAAAGTTCACTCTCAAAAATATATATAATATAATATATAATACGTATATTTAATCTGGATAAATATGATCACCGGGTCGTTTCCCACAACGACTAGTGAAATTGAACATCGTTTAAGCTTTGGATTATGATTTGAATAAGAAAATAGATAATTTGTTGATCATATGACTACTAAATAAAAAAGACAATTAAATTGAAAATTAAAGGCATGTTAATACAATTAAACCAATTCGGAAAACAAATAAAATGCGACAATTAAGTAAATAGACTAAATTAAACCCTAAAATTGAAAATTAAGTTTCTAAACCTAAATTAGGATAAAATAAAAATTTAAGAAAAAGAAAACTTAATTTTTTGATTATTTTTGAAATTTTTATCAATTAAAAACTATTTAATTCTAATTAAATCCTAACAATAAAAAGAAATAGAAAATAATTGAAATTATATTTTTCCTAAGTAAAATAAGTAAAAAGAAAATTTTAGAAAAAAAAGAATTATTTTTTTTGGCTTTTTAGATTTAAAGATATGATTTTTTATAACATTTTAAACTAATTAAAACTTTAAAAGTAATAAAACTATTAAAATTAAAAAATCCTAATTTTTTTATAAAAATTACACTAATAAAGAAAATATGCAGAAATTTTATAAAAATAAAAGCCCTAATTTTTATCTTTTTAATAAACTTTAATTAAACTAATTAAATCTAAACCCTAATTATAATTAAAAATTTAATTAAACTAATTAAAAACTTAACCTAACACTAACTAAGGACTAACGATGTAAAGACCTAAAGACTAACTGAGAAATTGTTAACTAACAAGGGACTAACACTGAAACTTGAAAATTACAAAAACAGCCCCCGAGCCTAGCCGATTACAACCCCCTAGCCCATTTTTAGCCCCCTTAATAAGTTGAATTTGGAAAGTATGCTTTTTAGGGAAAATCAAAAGAGCAAAGTTGTAGATAGAATATGCTGGTTGGAGTATTTTTAAAGTAAAGCATATGGGCTGAATCCCACAGTAATCGCATAAAAAGCGTATCTTAAGCTTATTACAGATACATAGTGTTTTCTCAAGGTTTTACTAATTAAGCTATAAAAAACTCAAAATAAGCTCTAAATGAAAGGAAAGTTGTTCTAGACTGCTTATGTTTGCTTAAACTTGATGAGAAAAGAAAATAGAGAATAGAGTACTAGTTTATAGCTGAAAATGGAAGAGCTATGTAGCAAAACTCATAAATTAAAGTGATAAGCACAAAATTCATTAAGTTAAAAGGCAACCAAAAAGACAACAACTAGATTTTAAGCTTTTGAGGACTTTTTTATAACTAATTATTAACTATCTATTTATGTAATTAAATCAAAACTACCTTAAGCCAGGTTCGCAATTTAGAAAACTACTTAACTAACCTATGTTTTTTGTTTTTTTTTTTTTGACTGATTAAGTGACTTATTATAAGCTAAATTATACTAACAAATTGAGCTAAATGGAAAATAAAGTAATTCCATAACTAAAACTATATTAGGAAGACTTATTGTTCTAAAACTCAGCTTCTAATACTAAAGAGGCAGCCTAAATGAGATCTAAAAATAGCAGTTCCATCACTTGAAGGGCTGATGACTGCTCATTGGTAAACAAGCAAGGGCTTGCGTAGGCAAACCTATGGTGCACCCACACTTTAAACACTCCTATTGAGTGATAATAAACACAAGCAAACTTAAAACAAGGTTTAATAAGCTAAGCTCAAGCTTATGACTAAATAGGAAAAGGATGTTTAAGATCCCCTGGTGCTAGAATAAGGAAATTAAGCCTCAAATTCATTTAAACTTAAAACTAACCATTGAAATCTTTTTAAAACTTGTTATTAAATGAAAACTCAGCTTCTTGAGAAACTTTTACCAATTGATATTGATTTTTGATGGTCAAAGTGGCTTATGCCAAACACCCCCTTACAGATTTAGTAGCTTTTGATTAAGCTGACAAAATGAAATCAACTAATGAGACCTTAACCTCAGATGCGATGAATCAGCTGAATATTAATCTTAATAAGCATTATCTCAACAACCTAAAAACAAGCAATAAAAATAGTTTTAAGCATATTTTACCTATTTTTTGGTTTTTTAGGTTTTATGGACAGTGAATATAATAAAAACTAATGATCTAGACTAAGAGAAGCACAAAAAACAGATTAAACTATTATGATTATTAAGCTAGATAAAACACAAATAAGCACTAATAAGCCAATTAAATAAGCAAATAAGCAGATCTAAGTTTAGAAAGCAATAAAACTAATATTTAAACAAGAAATTAAGAAAAACTTAGAAGTCCTCTAAGCTAAACAATGAGGACATTTTAATGCAGTACAAGCTCCTAGCTTATTAATATGCTTAGGGGTTTATGGCCATTGGGGATCCTTCCTTTATAGATACCCCTTCCAGATAGTAATACATCCTAAAATGCTAAGGTAATGTTTTTTTGGTGTTTATTCTATAAGTAAAATTAGGTTCAGTTAAGCTCCATCAAGAGCTTAGAGACTCTTGAGAGCTGAGAAAGAACTTATTAAAGCTTATTGAGACAGATTGAGCTTTTGAATAAAAGGCTTTGAGAGAATTTGAAAGGTAAACACATGATTTATTTAACCAAAGACATTCATTTCATTACATAAAAGAAGATTACATAATTCAAAAGACAAATTACAATAAGCAATATTTAAGCAAACCTAAATTATTAAAAACTAGAAAAAGGAAAAATAAGGTAAAAAGAAGGTGCTCCTGCGTGTGTGAGCTGAGGCTATTTATAGCTAGCCATGGATCCTTCTAGCGTGGGACGTTGGATCACATATGTGCACACACGGATTGCCAGCGTGGCAATCCGTGATGTGACATGTTGTGTTTGTTTTCTGAGTGAAATAGCACAAAATCCCACCTTCCTTGTGCTTCTTTGCTATGTCCACGTGTCTTGAGCTTGAGAGCAAGCTAATGAATCCTTTGATTAGACTAATTTCTCCCTGCCTTTGTATAAACGAGCTCTTGAATTGTCCATTTTAGCCATCAATTGTAAAAAACCCTTTGATTTTGACAGCTTGGTGAAACGGGAGTGATGATGAATAGTGTCCATTTTTCCTGCTCGTTTTTTAACTGAACGGGTAAATTCGTTAGAAGTTTGGCATATATGCACAAATGGTCCTTGTCTTTGTTAATACTAAGTGTAGTGTAAAATCAGTTTTTCGACGCGCGCGGAGACATGATTGGCCACTTCGTGGTTTATAAAAATAAAGGGTGTGGGTAATGGTTTGGGCTTTTGGATCCATGGTCATGGCACCATTCTAGGTTTGAAGGACTATTTTGCAACTTTTGAGACTTCGAGGGTCTATTTTGAATATTTTAGGCTTTTGTTGACTTATGTTGACAAGTATTGGACTAGAGGATTGACTTTTTCTGGCTTTGCTTCTGACTTTTGTACACTCTTTCGTTCTCGTGTCCGCGCTTGCCCGTTTTTGACGGTTTTCTTATGATTTTTGATATATCCGTACTTGCACACACAAAACACAAATACAAGCATATTTTTGGGTTTAATTGGGTTATTTTAGGCATGAATGGATATGTGTATTTTACACTTATCAAAATTCCCCAAACTAAACGATTGCGTGTCCTCACGCAATATCACATGCCTTATAACCAAATACCTCGAAACTTCCCCAAACTAAAAACTTTGACAAAAGTAGTTTAGCAAAAGAGTTTTGTTGAGAGACGCTAAGAGACCACAAGATATTATAAAACACCCGAATTCCCATTTTCAAATCTTTCATTTATCTTTTTTATGATTGTCTTGAATTAATTAACTACTAACTGGCAACTTATTTGTGTGACATAATGTATTTTTTTTCATTACCTACATGGTAACTTTTAGGATCATAGAACAAAAAGCACAATTAAGTGTCTAAAAGATAACTTCATCATCCCTAATTTTTTACTTTTCCCATGCTAAGCTTAAAAATAAGATCACTGCTAATTACGAACTAAGATGCTAAGACTACTTATAATTACAACTTGTGAATTCCTCTTCTCCGGACATAATCACTTATTTAAGTGTGTGTGCTCAAATTGATTGAAACCACTTAAATCCAATATTACGATAGTTGAAATCTGACCAAGCTTTACACATGGGCCTTTTGTGTAATATGTTATATCACTTAGCAAGATCACATCTCCAAGCAAACAAAACATCCTTAGATAAGTCATCGTTGGTTCTACTTTGTAGCATGAATAACTCTTTTCTCTAAGCAATCCCCACTGTCATAGGGTACAGTGCTTAAGGCTTTTGACACCCCATCCGGAGAATACTAATAAACCGAATACGCTCATGGAACTTCCAATGAAAATGTCTTTTAGAATTTTATGAAACCCTTAGTTCAATGAATACGTGGTTTTAAAAAAATGTAAAAACTTTTTACTATTTTATTTTCTTAACTTTGCAACGATGTTATTTTCTATTTACCATTATTAGGCTAGGAATCGGTATCACTTTTCTTTCGACGGACACCATCGGACCACGGCCTCCGACATGAGCTCGTTTAATTATTATGATACCAACCCTAAATATACAACCCTCCCCCTTTCTTTCGATGTCAAATCGGGAGCGAATGACAATATGCCCATGTACTTTATTACGATGGAGTTTGTATATTAATTATTAACACTAAGGATTTATAACTTGCATCCTTTTTATTCACCAACTACATTTTTATAGATTTTTTTTAACCAAAAACTTAGTTTAACACATTATTTTTGCAAATAGAAAAATTTCGTTTTAGAAAACCAAAGTATAAACTTGAACTAAAATTCTTATTTACCGATGATGTTTGACTTTCATCATCGAAAAAGCTTTGTTTGTCTCTTGAAATATGTTGATTAGACTTTTAAGAGTAAAACTCTAATTTGTAAAAATTAAAGAGAACACGTATAATTAATCATTTTAAGAACTTCGGGGAAGAAAAACCACAAGTTATTCTTATAAGCCTTTAAGTTTTCCAAATAAACTTTGTTTAGCATCCTAACTCGTAATCAACACTATCATCTCTTATTCTTTGCAAAGAAATTCGCAAATACTTAGCCTATATAAAATCCAACTCGGCTTATTTAAAATCTACTGAGTTAGCATAAGTTTTCATTTACTAATTGATTTCAAGTATTGCATGGTTTAAGTCTACATGAGTCTAGCACAAACTTTTCTCATTAATTGTTAAGGGGAGAAGCTAGAACTCTACACGTTCGATCGGGTCAAAAATTACTTCTTATTCTTACCAACGGAAAACCTACATTCGTGTCTTAACACTTATTTTTTTTTCATTTTTTTCCTACAAATAAGATCTTAAATATTTAAAATTTTTGGACTCATTTTTTTTTTTTGGGGAATACGGGTTACGTTGAGAACAAAACAATTAGCAGGATTTCAAATCGATTAGATTACTTCCCCCAAACTAAAACGAAACATTGTCCTCAATGTTTAAAGTCGGGTCTCTACGTAAATCTAAGCCGTTTATGAATTATGCAAAGATAAACGTGAATCGATAAGATGAAAGGATATCGGATCTCCCCAAACTAATTTCACACAAAGGATGAGAGCGTCGAGTTAGATCGGGACAAATCATCCGACAACGGAAGGACTTCAAAGAATTTGTTGGTTCGATCCTACAAAAATCACAACAAACAAGCAACAAACATCGAGAAATCGGAAAGAGAATAGCCACAACACATCACAACACATTATTGAAGAAAATAGAAAGAAAATGGATAAGCATGGGGTGAACTCCCACGAAGCGGCTTGTTTTTGGTCACCGAGTCGCAAGCTCGACTCGATCCCTGAATTTAGTTGTCCTTAGGGAAAGTTTGGAGATCCGGGATAACCAATGGTGGTGTATCCCCTCCATAGTAATGCTTAAGACGGTGGCAGTTGACTTTGAAATTAGAACCATCGGGATGAGACAATTTGGCTGTGCCATAAGGAAAAACTTCGGTAATAGTGAAAGGACCGGACCATCGGGACTTGAGCTTTCCGGAGAAAATCTTTAATCGGGAGTTGAAAAGCAAGACATGATCACCAACATTGAAGATTCGGTTCTTTATCTTGGAATCATGAAGTTTCTTTGTCTTCTCCTTGTAGATTAGCGAATTCTCATAAGCTTGATCACGAAGCTCGTTAAGTTCATTGAGTTGGAGCTTTCGATGATCACCCGCAGTCTTGAGATCGAAGTTGGCATGCTTAAGAGCCCAATATGCCTTGTGTTCTAATTCAACGGGTAAGTGACACGCTTTTCCATAAACTAACTTGTAGGGAGTGCATCCAATTGGAGTCTTGTAAGCGGTTCGGAATGCCCACAATGCATCATCTAGTTTGTCGGACCATGAGGCACGGTTTTCTCCGACCGTCCTCTCCAAAATTCTTTTGAGACCTCGATTCGTGACTTCAACTTGACCACTCGTTTGAGGGTGGTAAGGAGTCGAAAGACGATGGGTGACACCATATTTTGACATGACTCTTGCAAACTTATCGTTACAAAAATGGGTCCCTCGATCGCTTATAATTGCTCTCTGCCTATCCCTCACTCCCTCCCATCCCAAAACCACTCATCCGCCTTCCCCCCCCCCGCCGCTCCCCTCCCCCCCTACCTCTTACCTTACCCGACCACCCACCTCTTCCTCCCTCTCTCCTTCTCCTCCTCCCCTTACTTCTCACCTCCACCCGCCTTCCCCCCCTCCCACCCTCCCCCCTCCCTCTAGGAGCACCGAAAATCAAGAGAAAAGGGATTTAAGTACTTACAACTACTCTAGCATATAGGTGGGGAGCGCTTGGCTTCAACCCATTTGGAAAGATAATCGACGACTACTAAAAATATTTGTTTCCTTCTAGTCGACAGAAAAGGTCCCATTAAAATCGATACCCAACATCAAAATTTACAAACTTGGATTGCATTTGAGGCAATCTCATCTCATGTGAAATCTTGCCTTGTCTTTGACATGCATCACAAGATTTGATCATATTCGTAAGCAGCCTTATAAAGTGTAGGCCAAATGAAACCGGAATCAATACTATTTTCGAGCAGGTGTGATGTTATTCCACTATGATGGCCCTGGTGGGTCCCTTCATGACAAGCCTTGAGAATGTCAAGAGATTTTCTTGGCCAACATACACATTACGGATGATTTGATTTGCACATGTACGATAGAGATAGGGATCATACCAAAAAGTATATGCTTTATATCCTTGAAAAACTTCCTATTTTGTTGGGTTGACATTCCTTTGATAAGAAAATTACTCAGCGTGGTAATTTGCTATATCGGCAAACTTACGGGGGGGTACTTTGATTATAATGAGAAGTCACCGTGTTCAATTGTTCAAGAGAAATGTTTCATTAATTCTCCTTAGGATCAAAAACCATTATCATAGGGTTTTCAAGCGAGAGAGGTGATGGTCTTGCATACGTTTTCAGCTCCCTTGGTTATCAATTACTAAAAAAATTGATTTCTTGGAGAAGTAAGACCCATTAAGCAATCTTGCTTTGGGTCTCTTCCTTTCTTATAGAAGAGGTCCTTTTAATGCGGAGTAGTCCGGGTAAACAAACACTTTTCGTGCTGATTAGATATGATCGAAACTTCTCAAATGCGTAAACAACTGCAAGCATCTCTTTTTCCGTTTTTGTAGTGATTCTGCGTCAAGTCATTGTCTTACTTGCATAATGAATTGGTTAAATGCTTCTCAATCCCTTTGCCCTAGGAACCGCACCTATCTGCTACTAATAACTTGCATACACTTGATCAAAAGGTTGGTCCTAATTCAGGAGCTATATGAGAATTGGCGCTTCGGTTAACTTTCTTTTTCAATGTTTGGAAGCTTATAATGAAATCTTCAAGAAGATAAAGAAGTGTTGTTCTCTAAGAGATGGGTCATGGGTCGAGAGAATCTTTGGAAATGTCTTTGATGAATCTGCGGTTAAAAACCAGCATGGCACGAGAAAAACTTTGGAATTCCCTTAACGGTGGTTGGGTGAGAAGGTTAGATATCACATCGATCTAGCTTTTGTCGGACTTCAATTCTTTCTTTCGAGATCTATGTTCGAGTACGATACCTTCTTTTACCATGAAATGGATTTTTTCCCAAATTTGAGCTAAGTTTGGTGTCTTCAACCGTTTTATTTAAGCATTTTTTTTTCTAAATTGGTCAGGCACGTAGAAAAAGAATTTCACAAAAACTGAGAAATCATCCATGAAGACTTCATTCTTTTTCAATCATAGTCATGGATGATTGCATCATACAACTTTGTGAAACTGTTTGGCCTGGCGCATTGCATAAAATAAAAAGGCATGCGGCGATAGCAATAAAACTGTCCGTATTATTGGGCAGGTGATATGGTCTTTTCTTGGTCATTTGGATCTATTGTGAATTTGGATATAACCCGAGAAACAGTCGAGGACAACAATAGTAATCAATTTCATTGTCGAGTCTCTCAAGTTATTTGATACCCTCCATTAATCTTTGATGATCGGGTAATGGGAAATGGCGCTTTTATTATTGCTTGTTCAACTTATGATAATCTATGCATACTCTCCATCCTGTTTCAAGTGCTTGTCGGGCAATAATTCGTTTTCATCATTTGTTACTACGGTCATTCCTCCTTTCTTTGGTACACAGTGTACTGGGCTCACCCAAGGACTATCCGAGATTGGGTAGATCAATCCAGCGTCGAGAAGTTTTTCAACCTCTTTTTTAATGACATCATGAATTTTGGATTTCCCCTTCTCTGATGTTGGACCGTGAGGTTACATAGTCATATTCCATTAGAATTTTGTTGAGAAACACAAAATTCCAGGTTTTTAACACTTTATGTAAGAGAGCTTCCAAGCTAAATTGCTTGCTTCAGGGATGTTAGAACCTTAATGGAGAGCGGTCTTTTCATCATCGCTCATATTTGGCAATTTCTAACAGGCAACTTGTTTGTTATGTGCTAAAATGCGTTATTCGTGATGAGGTGGTAAAGTCTTTAAGTTAAACCTCAGAAGGTTCATTTTTGGTTTCATAAGAAACAGCCATTATTCGATTGTAGACTTCTTTGGTTTAACTATTTTAGGTCTCTTCGAATTTCTGGTAAATAATATCCTTGGTTTGGCTTTCGACGGAGGTAATGGATCACTATTGGAAGTGCCTTCAGAGAATGAGAATGTCACCTCGGTGATCATAGTTCATTAGCATTAATTTATGGTGAGTTTACTAGCATCAGATTGCTATAAAAGCATCGGGCTTCTTCAAATAAGTAGAAAAAATCACTTTCCTCGTAAGCATCGGCTTCCTCAAAGAGTAGAAAATCGCTTTCATCAAAAGGAGTAAGTGTTGGAGATGAAGTAGAAACAATTAGATCGTAGTATGGAGAAGGATTGTTGTAAGCAACGGAATCGGAAAATCCAAGTACTTCTTGTGAGTACTCTTCACATGTGACATCGATTAGATCAACCTTCTTTAATGATTCGAGATTGTTGTATGAAATGGAAGGTGCATCACCACATTTAAGGGTTAACGATTGATCATCATTCCTAAGAGTAATCTCTCCTTCGTAAACATCGATTAAAGCATGAGCCGTCCTAAGAAAGGGTCGCCCGAGTATCAACGGTACTCGAGGATCGGCTATAAAATCAAGAACAACAAAATCGGCGGGAAAGTAAAACTTCCCTACTTTGACAAAAACATTTTCGGCGACACCGGTTGGTTTGGAAATTGTACGATCGGCTAATTCTAATACCATTTTTGTTTCAGTTAGGCCCGGGAGTTGAAGCTTTTTCCAAATGGATAAAGGCATGAGATTGATACTAGCACCTAAATCGGCAAGGGCTAAGTAACTATCGAACTCCGAAAAATCACATGGAATGAGAAATCGACCGGGGTCACCTAGCTTTTCCGGAAGCTTTTTTAGGACAACCGCACTACAATTTTCATTCAACGGCGTTTTGGTCAATTCGATCAACTTGTCTTTGTTATTTAACATCTTTTTAAACATCGACGCAAACTTTGGCATATGGATGAGAGCATCCGCAAAACTAATCTCAAAATGAAGGTTTCGAAAGATTTCCATAAACTTTGAAGAAAGAATGTCATCTTTTTCATGAATCTTTTGTTTGTTGAGTCTCGACGGGTAAGGTAAATTAGGTTTGGCTTTGTTAGCAATGAAAGAAGGTTCTTCGATTGGTTCTTTGTCTTTGGTTTGTTCTTGGACGAATGGAGGAGGTTGGATGTCTTCGGTGCTCGGTAGCTCCGTATCCTTTGTCACCTCACTTTCCTTTTCCACCACCGGCGGTGGAATCGGAGGTCCATCGTATGAAACACCACTACGAGTTGTAATTGCCTTGGCTTCATTCCTTGGGTTTGGAATGGTATTGCTTGGTAAAGAACTTGAACTTGAAGGTTGGTTGCTATGATAACTTTGCATGAAACTGAGCATCATTTTCTGAAAATCATCTTGCTTCTTTTGAGAATCATTGTAAACTCTTTGAAAATCATTTTGGTTTCTTTGAAAATTATCCAACTTCATTTGTAAGTTATTCATGTTTGCATCATTTGCTTTAGCATAACTTTCAAAATCCGTTTTAGACACACCTTGAATTTGTGAAACGGGAGGTAAAGCTTGATTAACCAAAGGTTGATTTGTTGGTGGTTGGTATGGTGGGGCTTGGTAAACGGCTCCTTGATTGTTTGGACGGTTTTGGTTAAAATTTGTTCCACGGTTTTGATTTGAATTGAAATTGTTTCCTTGATATCGGTTTTGGTTGTTTTGAACATTTGGTTGATTGAAACCCGGTGGTCTCATTTGACTTGCCAAATTGGATGGTTGGTTTCTTTGAAGAAAATTGCCAACGGCTGCGGTTTGTTGAAATTGTTGGATGTTGTCATGAAAAACGGGAAAATCGTTTCCACCTCGAGTTAACGGACAATGGTTAAAATTGTGATTCGATCCACATGTAACACATACTTCCTCAACCGCTTTGACGGGTGCGGGAGTAGTAACAACTAAAGCTTTCATTTCATTCATCATTTGTTTCATCTTGATAGTCATCTTATCCTCAAGAGAAGCGGCTATTTGTTGCATATCGAAAGAATTATTAGAAGGTGAAGAATTAGAAAGAGGAGCATCCGTACTCACTCTTGAATCATTAGCACGACTCCTTGAGTAACAAACTTTTGACTTGCTTTCAATAATCGCTAAACCTTCTTGAGGCATCTTGTCTAAAAAATTGCCACCCGCGGCGGAATCTAAGGCATCTTGATCGTTGGAATTCAAAGAATTGTAAAAAGTATCGAGTTGGTGTAGTTCCGAGAAGCCATGGTGAGGACATTGACGAAGGAGTCCTTTAAAACGTTCCCATGCTTCATTGAAGGTTTCGTTTGGTTCTTGGAAAAAATTGGTGATTTTGTTTCGGAGATGGATGTCTAAGGGTTTGATTAACCACCATGGGTCACCCGGACACCATGCCCAACCTTAACCAACTCAATATCACATTACTATATACAACTTCATTTTAACCAAAACTGCAGAATTTTGGGGTGACTTTACCAACCTAAAACCCATACTTAATGACCCTCATAATTCATACCAAAAAGCATACATGTTACTATCAAGAGATATTAACCACATTATGATTACCAATATTAATTTATATGTGTAAGCCACCACTAATAAAATACAAACTTCAAAACTGACCTAATTCGGATCTGATTGCACACTAAAAAGTATAACCTTAAAAACCATACTTAGACAACTAATTAGACGATTTCCTTTGGAGGATTTTTAATAGACACATGTAACTTAACTTCTGTAGAAGGGCCAAGTCCAATTCAAATTTTAAGTAGAGGTTTCACCTTCCCAAATATGACCTAAATCTGACCCGAAAACACAGTTTTGACAACGAATCTTGTAACCATTATTTGACTGACTTCCACTCACTTTTAATTCATGAAACCAATTAGGTTGGAAAGTAGACTCTTTGTAGTTAATTTTAGGCGCAAAAAAATCATTAAAATCTATCCGTATGACCGAGTTATGACTCACGCAAGGTGACCTAAAATTCTGACCAGATTCCAGTTACGAATTTAACATGATAAACCCTAACTATTCACCTCTAATTCCTCATTAAACTTTAAAAACGATTTCCAATGATAAAAACCCATTAATTACATCATCAATTACAGATTATTAAAACCCTAATGATCCATCAATGATTATTACATGATCAAAGGATTAATAACTAACAAGGATTAGTGATCTATACCTTAAACCTTCGATTCTTGCAACACAAATTCACCAACTCATGTAATCTTTAACCTAGCTTCTTGAATCGATTTTTCTTGGGTATTGGGGGCTGAAGTAGGTCGAAATTAGGGAGAGGGGAGGGAATAAGGGCCAGGTTTTTATTATAAATGCATTATTAGCCTAATCCTAATCCAACTAGAAGTTGTTTTCAACTTAAACTTTTTTTTTCCTTTTTTTTGTGAAATTCGTTTTTTTCAATTAATGTATAAAAAAAATATTTTTTTTTTTCATTTTATTTAATTAATACCTTCAATACCTTAAGTTTTTATAAAAACCTAAGCTAATTTCGTAAACCATTTTGTTTAAAAACTACTTTCTAAATATAACTTCCATTTCCAAATTCACTTTCTATTTTTAGAAAGTTTGCTACAAACTTCTATATTTCACTCACTTATTTCATTTCTAAAATGCCACATTCCTCATAAATGCTTAACACGAAACCATCCAACTATTGACGTAGCATAGCATGCAATATGCCATTCTTTTTCCATTAACACTAAATCTTATTATTTACATACGTACATACATAATACGTACACATAAAATACGTACAAACTTAATACTTACACAATTAACGTAAAAATGCTCAAATCTCCAATAATAATTTCCCCGCACTCAAAAGTGAACGAAATGATTACCAACACAACTCCAATCCCAATTGAAGACGATCCAAGCTCAATGGATTAAGTTACCAATCACCCAATAATCCACATAAACACACACATAAACACCCTATAAACCACATAACCATACATTGCAACCCCCAAGTACATAAGGGTCAACACCAATGGTCTGACTAACACTGGCTCAAAGTCATGGGTTGTCACATATCCCCCTCCTTAGGAAATCACGTCTGAAGGATTTAACCATAAAGTCAACTCCGTCATACCAAATAACATTTTTTTTTTGTTTTTTTTTTGTTTATTTTTTTATTTTGTTTTTATGTTTGAAATTTATCTATTTGTGTTTTCTATTTTTTTTTTATTTTTTGTTTTTATTATTTTTTTTTTTTTTTTTTTTTTTTATTTTTTTCTTTTTTGACTCTTGTTTCTACTTTTGTCTTCCGAATGTACTTATCTATCACATAGTCCTCCCATAACCATGTTAACTCAAATTTATACTTTGAACTCCAACTAACTTTCACAAGATATCTTACTGCTAACAACTTTGACTACCCACATAAGGGTATGCATAGCAGCATAACCGCTCCAAACGAAAAGAAACACCCAACTACCTGAACCTCGCTCATCATCGAGTAAACTCATCAAAAACCCTAATTTGTGTAACAACGTCATTTACAACCCGGCCTTGCAACTCATCAAGCAAGAACTGTCTTGAAACCAAGTCATAAGTTGTTACAAAGCTCAATGTTCCTTTTGAAAGAACGACTTGACTTCCGAGTTTATTCATAATATAAACTTAACCAAAACCATAACAAACTTTTAAAGGTGTAAACTAAGGTCTACCAAAACCCTTCGTTACTCCCCCCCCATCTTAACTAATACTTCCAACAAATACATTACTCACGAACAAAGTAGATACTCAATTAACTTGAAGTCCTTAAAGACCTCGCTTCGAGCCCAAAACGGACCTTAGAACACTATCCCTCTACATTTAACCTCATACTATTATAGCTCCAATCTCGATAGTTCTTCAACTGATTCCTCAACAAAACGTAAAGTCTTGTCAATTTTGATTTCATTTAACGGCACATGCAAATTAGCATTCCCCAAACACTTCTTCAAATTTAACACATGGAATGTGTCATATACACCAATCAATTCCTCAGGAAATCTTAACTGATAAGCTACATGGCCAATCCTTTCAAAGATCTCAAACGGTCCTACTTATCTTGGTGCTAACTTACCCTTCTTTCCAAAACGCACTACGCCCTTCCATGGCGATACCTTTAATGACACCTGATCACCCACCTCAAACTCTAATGATTTACGTCTCTTATCCGCATAGCTCTTTTGACGATCTCTCGCCGCTTTAGGCTTTTCCTTTACCAACACTACCTTATCAGTCGTTTCTTGTACTAACTTAAGTCCAGTCAAACTACTCTCTCCAATCTCTGCCCATAGAATAGGCGACCTACATTTCTTTTCATACAAAGCTTCAAACGGAGCACACCGAATGCTCAAATGATAACTACCACCAAAATCGATAACACATGCCCTCATTATATCCTCCAAAGTCTGAATCATACGTTTACTTTGTCCATCCGCTTGAGGATGCTAAGCAGTACCCAAATCCAATCGCGTCTCTAACACCTTCTGCAGCGTCTGCCAAAACCACGAGGTAAGTTGTCCATCTCAATCTGAGTCGATTGTCACCAGAATTTCATTCCTTGCTATTATCTCATCAATATAAATTATAACACCCTGTGTTTTCAAGTCATTGACGACGTCGATAAATCTACTATTTATTTTAAAGTGTCTTCGGGGCGCGTTTGCTTGTAATTTTCATGTATTAAGGTAAAAATCCGTAAGACTAAAAAATTACGTTTAATGTAACCGGTCATCAATCAATTAATCGTTTACATCGATCAAGTAAATAAAAAATTATTTTGAGAATAATATGATCATTAGTTAATTATTTATATCGTTACGTAAATTATAGTTCGTTTTCCGCGATAAAGTAACGTTTAAAGCATACCCCGGAACTACAAAAATATTTCTTCTACGCTTTCAAGCAAATTACCCACGATTGTAACCCAACACTCAAAGTTTTATAAATTTACACCCAAAAAAATATTATCTTAACACACGTTTGGTACATTGGAAAATAAAACATTTTCACAATGCTATTGCAAAGTAAATGACCTTTGTAATTTAAAAAGCTACAACTTGTAACTATAAATTTTTTGCTAGATATTTTTGTTAACCTATTCAAAAAATCATCTAGAAAACCCTTATCACCCCCCCCCCCCGAACTCAAACTTCACAGCTTAACAACATAAAGGAGACAGCAGAGTCACACAAAATGCACCACTTGTTCTATGTACATCTTTTTTGCCGATTTAAAACCTAGCTAAAAATTGTTTCTTTGACCAATAACAAGAACACATGATCCACAAAACCCTCACCATGTTTTCTTTGACTAGAAAATGCACACTTTTGACCACCTTATATATATTATATACTAACAGCATGCAAGAACTATACATCTATAATACTATACACTTAGTATAAATTATCCCCCCACAAAACGAACCTCTTCTATTCCTCGCCTCCTAAGCTCACGGCTCAACCCCCCCTCTAAACAATCCATACAAAATTTTCTACAACCTATACACATTTATACACATCCATCTTAAGATGTTCTAAGGTGTTTCCAAGCATTGGCTAAGCATTTTCAAGTATTAATCAAGTAAAAGGGAAGCTAGGTTTTATTAAGAAACCAAGGGTTTTCCCCCCCTTTGTTATAAATCTTGGGTTAAAGTCTAAACAAGGGTTTAGAGGCACTTATTTTCATCATCCTACATCATCTCATTAAGTTAACTTAAGCCCTTAACTTTTCAAGTTATATGAATTATATGCATATTGATGTTTATGTAGTGAAATCACCATAAGGGAAATATGTTTTAACTGTGTAAACATGGATTTTTCTTGGAAATATAGTTTTATGACCTAAACACACTATTGTATAGATGGGTAATATAAGTTATAAATGGATCCATAAATAATTTAACAATCTTAATTAAGCTTAAAAAATGTTAATGCAAATTAGGGTTTAAAAGAGATCACTTGATATGTCCAATTTAAAGTATGATAAATAGACATGTTAATCTTGTATATGAGCATTTTAGTCATAATATCTAAACACAAAAATAACTTCCGTAATGGAAGTAAAAGACATTACACTTTTGTAAAAGTTTAAATATAAAATATAAAAACAAGTTAAAAAAAGACTTAAATAAAGTCACCCAAACGTTCTGTCCCATAAATTGTAAATAAAAAACATACTTTATTTTATATGTTTATAAAATAATACGACTCATGACCGATTCCGAAAAAGTAAGAAACTTGCAAACGATAAATACCGAAAAAAGTTATGATAAAAACATGTTATACGATAAATAAACAAACGGATTTATTAAAAAGAAATTATTTTATAAAAACATTATTATAAAAAAAAATTATTCAAACAGCAAAGTTTTGATATTTTATAAAAATAAAAACGAAGTAATTACATATTCTTTTTAGTATTTAAGGATTCAAAGTGATAAGAAAAATTCGTAATTTTTTTTCAATTAAATAACGAACGAATTATGAATGTTCCCGCCCGATTTTACCGACAATTTAATACATTTTATTAAAGTATACTGTGTCATGGACGATTAAAGTTATTATTTATGTTAAACCCTTATAAATTGATAAGTATTTTCGATAACCTAGAACTCCTGTTAAAGAATCGATAAAACGAGCTATAACGAATAAAATACGTGAACATTTACTGGTTTTTAATAAATATTATTAAATTATTAAATATAATTGAACCGACAACAAATAACGCTTTAAATAAGAACTCACACCTTTCTGATGTGAACAGTAAAAATAAACTGTTTACCTGAGGGTAAAAATATGGAAAATGTCAAATTATGATAACTCATCCTAATACGAAAGCGTGGGCATAAGAAACGTCAAAATCGGGCTTAAAACGCGAAAGTTATGCTATATTTACTAAAACGATAATTATAAACGTTTTTACTTATTAAACGTAATTTTACCAAAAACCATAATTGGTGATTAAGCAATCATAGAATTATATGTGGTTGATCAAAATAACTATATTACTAGGGAGTTTCATAATTAAGGACCTCTCGGTTGGCGTATCGACGAGTTGCTGGATTTACGACTTAAAGTGTCCTAGCTCCTCATACGTTCACTACATGACCTCTTGATTATGATAGCCCGAACGATAGTATGATGTAACTAACATAGACCTGTATATGATGTTAGTTAATCGAAGTACATGGTACTTATACGACCTTAATTTAAATAGGTTGCATCTGACGATTTGCGTGACGCATTATCTGTGATATTTGGATTATCAGAACTCAAGGTGAGTTTCATGAGCCCCAAAACCATTTTTAAAATTAACGATTTCAATAATTTTATAACTAGGGGGGGAAACATGCTTTGTTTTATAAATTGGACGCAAGTGGATATTTTATATTGATTACAATGTGCCTAATGAGCGTGATAACCAATTGAGCCCCCTTATCAAGAACTTGCAAATGGCATAGGCTGTATATGTAAATTACATTATGTTGAGTGCGAATGTTAATAGAATAGATCTTATGTGGAAACGCCATCCCCGTTCGGGTTTACTAGCTTATTCACACCGAAACGTACGTATAGCATGTCGAATTTAGGGATGTTTTCGGGTTGAACATCTAATCGGGCAGAAATTGCAATATATATTATTATTGCAAGAAAGATCATCGAGCTTCAGTGTCATGAGCTTAGGAAAATGTAATCTGGTTTTGTGATGTCTGCATGTGTTGCATTATCCACGGGGAAAAGCCCTTGCGGTCTTGCGATATTATGAGTTAATCAAACCAATGAATTACGACCAACATTATTGTTGACGTTTTAAAAAAGCAATTTTTTTCAAGGAGATCAGTAAGCATAAGTGCCAAGGATACATTGGTTATTTTGTTTTGGGGAATCATGATAAAGATATGGGTTTATTTAATGTTGTAATCCAGTATCTTTGAATAAAAATTAGAACAAGTTAGAAGCTTCCGAGCTATTTGTATCAAATAATTGTTAAAAATCCAATGAGTATCCGATTTAAAATTACTTTTTGGGTCGTTCTATATATCATGGTGTTATTGATCTGAAAGTTACACGCCCCGGACCCTTATTTCCGCAGCGACCCAATTGGGGTGTTACAGAAATTGGTATCAGAGCCAAGGTTAAAGAGAACCCAGGTCAAATGTTACTTCTGCTATGACATAACCGTTTTATCCAAAACATTGTGCATTCATACAAAGGGTTTGTTATAGGACACAGATTGTGTTGCATTAGTTTATTGGACTAGATGCATTCAAAATTGATATACGTGGATATAAAAATAATACAATAAGAGCCATATATAATATACACATATAATGTTTATTTTTTCTGCTGGTCACTAATTAGTCATGTCAGCTGATTGCTTCTCTGCCCATTTAACCTATTACTTCTGTTCCTTCTGAGGCACGATCTTGGATATTCCATCTAGGATCCTTACGAGAGGGCTGCCCGACAGTTTTAGAGCAGGCACCACATTCCCTCCAAGATTAAAGTACCTGATCCATGGAGCTGGAGGATCACGTACCTATTGTACAATTCCCGGAGCCTGGAGCATCAATGAGGATTTAGTGCCCAAGCTGAGGATAGAGGCACCTACACCTCTACAACCCACCATTTCTTTTTATCCTACTCTTCCGAACCCCTAAGTCCTAGAGCACTCGCAAGTTCTGAGATATAGATAAAGCATCATCCTTCCATCATTCACAACACACCATCAAGGACACCACCATTGTTACCTATACCATCAACCTGTCAACCAACCTACTTAGCCGCAAGCTGATTGCCTGAGGCAGACGACGCCAGCCTCGGAAGAGACTACTACTTAACTCTTTACTACTCCTATGACCCTAGTTGTGAGGAGTTGGAGAGAGTTCTGCGCTGCTGCTGCAGACAGCCAGGGACCCACTATGGCCCATAGATGTCGAACATAAGTCTTGTAGACACTAAGGAGACCAGGTTTTCGAATACTGAATGGAGGATGACGACCGCCTTAGAGATGGATGGTCAAAATGAGGGCCCTTTATCAGGTAGATGTATTGTAGTAGAGAGAGTTCGGAGTTTCACTCACTACAACACGATTGCCCAGACGGATCGAGAAAACGTGAAGCTGAGATTGAGGTATTAGGAAGAGAAACATGCTTACAAGCAAGATGAGTAGTGAGACCCGTCAGACTTGGCTAGGTCTGAAGCTCAATATAGCAGGGCATTAGAGTAGAGTTGACAGTTGTTATAGACTGAGGTGGCGTCGCCATGAGCTGGCAATCGTCAGGCTCGCAGATGAGTCTTACTGTTCTGCATAACGATGCGTACCCAGGCCTGGAAGGCTGAGCACGCGTTGACACATAGGATGACACTGTAGCAGTTTCCTAGAACGTTTGGATAAGATTGTAGCTACTGATGCAGTCTGTTTAAAGTTTTATGGGTTACTCCCACCTATAAGCTGTATAGATCTTTAGTTTTAAAAAATTAGCTATCCTGTATAATATCTTTTCTTTCTGATTAGCTATCCTGTATAAGCCACTAAGTATTACGGAAACTCCTTGCTATTAGGTAGCTCTATGTAGATTTATCATTTTGTAGACCTATGCGATAGGAAATCATATGTACCAACAAGATCATGTATGTTTCCAGATTAATATATGAAATGGATGTATTAAAGTTTATGTCGATCTTGTGTTGGTTGTGATGATTTCACTATGTATTGATCTTATTTTATTTAATGATGGCATATGTTTAATTCACGTTATGAATGGTATTAAAATCTAACGGGTATTGTATTTTCTTTGTGATTGAAGAAAAATGGCACCAAAGAGAACCACAAGGGGTCTAACTCCCAGTCACACCAATCCCAAATGCAACACCCACACAACTGTACTGGGGAGGCACAACTTCAGGCCTATAATTGACCAAGGAGTTGCTGGCTGAGCAATGGCTGAAGCAGAAGCAAGCAGGTAGGAATTGCTAACAATAGCAAATGGATCAGGACCAAGCCACACAAACTGCTCGCGAATTCTCTTAAAACCCTTCTCTGAAATCTTAAAAGCACAACCCTTTGGACTTACAAAGGCACTGAGGGAGTTTCGAGCTCACTCGATGGTTTGAGAAAAAGTGAGTCTTTATTTAGCATTAGGCAATTGCGCCATCTTTCATTTGTCCAAGTCAAATTTGCCACTTGCCACTCTGCAAGACGATGCTCTTACATGGTGGAATGCCCATGTTAAGACCACTACCCTCGAAGCAGCTCATGTCATGCCATGGGCAACGCTGAAGAAAAATGATGACCTGATAAGTGACTATTCTGCCCAGGGGTGAGATCAAGAAGATTGAGAGTGAGATTGAATCTTAAAGAGGTCAATGGCACCGATGTATGGTGGCTCTAGTCGACGATTTCAGCACCTCTAGCTTTGATGTGTACCAGAATTGTCCCAGAAGAGATAGACAATATTGAAGAAGAAAATACGGTGGCTTGCCCCGAATTTGAATACATGTCAGTGGTAAAGGCATCAAAGCCGAAAACTAAGCAAGAGCTTATCGAGTTTACAAATTAGCTGATGGATTGAAAAGGACCTCCATTGCCTATTGCCTGAACGGTCAGGCAGAAATGAAAAAAAGTATGAGGATACTTTCCAAGAACAATCAAAACCAACAACACAGAATAAGAGGCAGTACCAGCCAAGGCCTACCACTGCAGGCAATAGTGACAGGAAAATCACTGACCCGGACTAAACCTCTATGTTCCAAGATGTAGAGATTACAATCAATGAAGTCCTTGTCCCCAAGGTGCAATAACTGCAAGCGGGTTGAGGGCCATCTGACCAGTAGACAGTAGAAGCCTGGCCTATAAATGGCCAACAACAACAATAACAACAACAACAACAACCGCAACAACAACAACAATAATCAGAAGGGCAACGGTTGCTATGAGTGCGGAGCTCAAGGACATTTTAGAAGAAACTGCCCAAAACTAAGAAACAATGACCGTGGTAATCAAGCTGGGAATGACAGGGCTCCAGCGAAGGTGTATGTGGGTTGGAAATTGCTGGGGCAAAACCCAGACAATCAACGTCGTTGGGGGAACGTTCCTTCTAAACAACCTGCGTATGCTTATATCCTTATATGATACGGGGTGACTGATCGAAGTTTTGTAATCTCTACCTGCATTTAGCTCCCAAAATGACATCACACCCATCTCCCTAAATCAGCATTATTATGTCCCAAACTAGCTGACGGAACAAAATTTGTGGGTTAAATACAATCTTATGGGTTGCACAATAAACTTTCCTAAACCACCAATTCAACAAAACTTAATGCCCTGTAAACATGGTAAGTTTCGATGCTATAATCGGTATGGAATTGGTTGGCGCAGTACCAATTTATACAATTGTGTGTGCCGAGAAGATTGTTCGCATCCCCTGGAGAAATAAAACCTTAATCATACACGGTGATGGAAGTAATCAGGGAAATGTGACACGATTAAACATCATTTCGTGCACTAAAACGCAGAAGTACATGGAAAAAGGATTTCCTATCTTTTTGGCACATGTTACTGCAAAAGAGGTTGAAGACAAGTCGGAGAAGAAGCGACTTGAGGGCGTACCAATAGTTCGAGACTTTCCTGAAGTATTTCCTGAGGACTTGCCGGGCTTTTCCTCCGCCTCCGACAAGTGGAGTTTCAAATTGATTTGGTACCTGGTGCTGCACCTGTAGCACGGGCACCTTATCGATTGGCGCCTTCCGAAATGAAAGAGTTATCGGAGCAACTAAAAGAGCTGTCCGACAAAGGCTTTATAAGACCCAGTTCCTCACCCTGGGGAGCTCCGGTCTTGTTTGTCAAAAAGAAGGATGGATCATTCCGGATGTGCATTGACTATCGGGAATTAAACAAACTGACAGTGAAGAACCGTTATCCACTCCCCAGAATTGATGATTTATTTGATCAGCTTCAAGGGTCGAGTGTCTACTCGAAGATCGACCTAAGGTCAGGTTATCACCAACTGAGGGTTCGAGAAGAATACATTCTGAAGACTTCCTTTAGAACTCGTTACGGCCATTATGAATTTCAAGTTATACCGTTTGGTTTGACAAACGCACCTGCCGTATTCATGGACCTTATGAATCGGGTGTGCAAACCATATCTGGATAAATTTGTGATTGTCTTTATTGATGATATTTTGATCTATTCCAAGAACAAGAAAGAACATGAAGAGCACCTGAAGATGATATTGGAATTGTTGAAGAAAGAGGAGCTGTATG